>VYZV01043450.1:3693-33012 GCA_013401275.1 Pandion haliaetus | reverse complement strand
GGGGGGGTGGAGGGGGGAAGCCTTTTATAGGAATCTGATTATGTGGTTCTATATTTTAGAAGGGAGGAGTTTTTGATGCTAAAGTATAAAAAAATAGTGGTTTGCTGTATTAAAATTTGCAAGTATTTAGAGTAATCTAGTGATTAAAGCAGTCTTTAATGGTATGCTTGTAAATCATAAATTCCCTCTGCAGAATGGCTCCTGTAGCATTTTGCCAGTTAACCTTTGCACGCTTTGATCTCGCTTTGACTCTAGAAGTTCAGGCTGCTCCCTAGCTTGTTTAGTTGTCATTGTTAACAAAACACACTTGCTGTTTGAAATACACAGTGCTTAGTGTACGTGCTTCAGGTCCCTGAGCACATGCAATATTGATGTCTTGTGGATCATAGAAAAAGCCTGACTCATTAGTGAAGAGATATTAAATAAACATCCTCAAAGAAAGCAAACGAACTCGGCCATTAAGAAGACTATTTTTCAGCTGAACTGCACTAGCAGAGGCATAGGAAACGCGAGTTTAGTGAACTGGTGAGGAGAGAGGAATCATGTTATGTTCACATGGAGCCAAGCTATGCATCCCCTGCCTGCCTTGCAGACTTGCACAGCAGTCAGCGGTGGGGCTCAGCTGGGAAGAGTGGTGACCTGCTCTGTCTCCCCTCCTGCCTTTCCCCAGGGCTGGGAGCGGAGCTGTGGGCCAGATGGTAAGGATGCAGCTTGCAGGGAATATTCCTGCCTGGCATCTGGCAACCAGCAGCCAGCAAGCACAGCCTTTCTGCAAAGCATTGCAACCATGATGGCTGCTGTGTGCATGAGTCCATCCTCATTCCTCCTGGGTTCTTGTCCAAGATCAGCCTTTGGCTTACCCCCCTCTCTTGTCTTCACATTTAAGAGTAAAATGTATGGTATTTACCTTTTTCCTTCCCTCCCATAGGTAGTCCCATGCTCAGGGGCTGAAAACATCAGTTGAGACCACAAATACTTTACGATAAAAAGCTTATCATAAGCATTGAGTTTTCTTAAATAGGTTTGATATATATTTTGCAAGCCATGTGACATTTATTATTTGTAACTAATGAATATGTGACAATTGAGAAATATGAAAGAGAATTTGCTCTCTATGTTCAGGGTCTCTCAGTTCACATGAGTCAGTCTCAGAATCTGAAGCCTAAAAAAGGTCACTCTGCAATCTGTAAGTAGCTTTAAAGCCTTCAGGGGCCTTTAAGCATCAGGCTTAGCCAGGGGAAAAAACCTCCTGGAACAAGGAAGCTCTGCCAGCAGAGAGCTGGAAAATGGAGAGAGCTGCTAAGTCTGCCATCTCCTGCTCTTGATGCAGGTAGAGGAAGAAGAGCAGAAGGTTTTCTAGAGGCTGAGCATATGTCTGATTCATCACAGCTTCAGCTAATAATTCTCACATTTACTTATTCCAGGCTTGTCTCCAAATGACCAAATGTAAAACTTGATGTTGAAACAATGGAACTGGTGAGTAGTTCTACCTCCACAGAACCTGGCATTCCCCTGTACTGTCTCCTGCCTGCCTTTGTCACCACAGACTACATGTCCCACCACTTGGCCACCAGCACCTGTAGGCTGCTGTTTCTCACTAGACCCACATCAGCAAAAATGCGACAGGGTAAGCACACTTCTTTAAATTCAAGTTTTCTTTGCATTCAAACCTCCAGTATCCACCCATGAGGGAAGGTGAGGGCCTAGATGCTCCCATCACACAATGACAGAAACATGTTGTCTCTCAACACATAGCTGACTCCCCTCCTCTTCTCCATACTGAAAACCCAAGTGCTGCACTTTATTAAAGAAGGTGCCTGAAAACACAGTCCTTCCCCAAGACCAGTTGCCCTGCAGAGGATGTGGACAGGCACACCTTTGCCAACAGCTATGCCAGTGAAAAAGGTTACTGCCCCTCTTGACCAGCCCACAGCTCCTGCTCCTGTCAGAACAAGCTGGATTTATAAGGTAAGCTTCCCCTTGCTCCACTTCGGCTGAAGCAGGAGGAGTTCATGTTTGCATGAACTGCTCAGCTGGAAGATGAGCCCCCGGGCAGGGTAGGGATGAACTGCAAGCCACAGGGGCAAGGCTGGAGGCAGGTCAGTCTCCTTGGATCAGGACAGCCGAATCTGGGGTTAAACAGCTGGTCCCTGCTTATTTGACATACCCACTTTTCGCATACCCACCTCCTACTAGTTAACTTTCCCTCAAGTGGAGTATCCCTCCATGCTGCCTTACACATTTGAGAAGATTTGGGACAAAACCCCACCTTGCCCCCTCCCTCCTGACTTCCTATCCTTCCTTTAGATGCTTTGCCAGGCTGCAAAGCTGGTGCCAGCCGTCAGCATTGCACTGTGACTAATGTTCATTTTCTTGCACAATAGTATGCTTGGTTTCTTATTACCTATCTTCAGCCTTTCTGCCATCTTCTTCTCTTCCAATCTTTGCATTTATTTTGTGGATCTGCTGCAAGGAATTAGCTCTCAGAAGTAGGAATTGCAAGTCTGGTTTCCTCAGGAAATGAGGCTTAGGTGATCATGCTCTGTATGTCCTCAGATAACTGTTGAGTACACTGGTTGATTTAATTTGGCTGATGGAGAGTGGGCTCAAAGCTAATTGAATTCCTACAAGTTTTATGCAAGTAGGCAGCTAGCTGGAGCAGAGAGGAACCCTAAATTCACGTGCCAGAAAGAAAGGTAGCAGATAAATTCACATCGTATTAGATACCAAACAATTCATAAGGGAGATGTGCTAATAAGTATCAAGTGCCTCGATTTGTACCTGCAAATGACCACAAGACATAAGAAACCTGGACTCTTTTGTTACAGTGCTCGCTGAATTACTTGCTTTTTTATGTTATTTGCACAGTGATTGGGAAAATAGCTTTAGATCCCTGGGGGATTTGTAGGGTGTTCCTACAGACCATGAAATAATAATAATAACAACGGCAGAATGTACTAATGAATACTTCCCATCCATGAAGATATTTTCAGGGCAGCACCTTTCCATAATCCTGCTGCCTTTGGCACTTCTGCATAGATTTCTCCACCACAGCCTTCCAAAATCTTGTTGAGTCTTAATTTTTGCATCTGTTTCATTTGAAATGGTGGCACAATAGGGCTCAAAAAGACATTTGGGCTTTCTTCATTGTTCCTGCTAGGAATGAAAGGCAATTCTGGTGCTGTATCACTGGGGTCCATCAAACTGACATAGTGCAGTTGGGTTTTAGCCATCTTCTCGGGCTGCCCGCTCTCCTGGTCTGTGAATCCCAGGAGATGTAATCACCAAAGGTTCATCTGACAAATGCAGGGCACTAAATCTTACCCCATTTGTTCTGGTTTTTCTTTTTTTTTTTTTTTTCCGGCAGCAGATCCTCAGCTCTTGCCCACCCCATCCCCCTTCCAGGAACAACCTTAAAAGTAGCCAGCAGATGTGTAGGCATGTGTAACCCTGCAAGAAATCAACTGGCCTGCAAATGGCAGGTGACAAATCTAAACCTGGGTCAAAGTTTCCAGCTTCTGAATGCTTACACTGCAAAGATAAGTGCAGTAAAAAAAATCAGTGTGAGGTTCTGCACAGTGACACACATCTGCCCAGAAGTGGACAAAAGAGAGGATTTAACCATAGACCAATTCTGGGTTTTTTTTCTGCAAAAAAAAGGCATTTTTCCACTGTAAGGCAATTCCAAAAAATAAAAACATAAAAAGGCTTGTGCAGCAGCTTGGCTGCTGTGTTTCCTGCAGTAGTGCTGCGTTACAGAGATAAACATCAGTGCTTAGCTTACAGATTGTCTCAACACCTGGAAGGCTGTTATAGAGATAGGTTTAATAATTAATAGCTATTTCCCTGAGACAATGCACCTTGGATCTCTTAAGTAGCATATTGCACACCAGGTAACAGGAGGAGAAGGAGAAGGCAAAAGAGACAAAAGCATTAGAAAAGATAAAAAGACTGAGATCAAATAACATTATTCCTCATGTCATAGTGGAAATGGGGCTACACACACCTGATCCTGTGAGGAGGTTGCCTGGAGATGGTTCAAAGTACTTGAGGTCAAAATACTTGTATTCCAAAGTTGCTTTTAAGCAAATAACTCTCACACGGCTGGTGGCAGGAAAGATGGGAGCAGATCAATTCTGTGATGTTAGTGTGTTGGGCTTATGTCATGTCACCCTGCACAGATGAGGATATGGAGGGGTTGTTTTATAATTAGAAAAATATGGTACCTGGAAATGATGCTGAAAGGTTCCTATAGGATATGTTTTCTGTATATACAATGTATTTTTCTCATCTAAATTTAGCACTACATTTTTCTATGAAATCTATAAACCTAATGAAATTAAATGCTACAAGGAAGTGGGTAATAAGAAATAAATATTATTTTACTGGGCTTCTTAGTAACCACGACCCAAACCATAAATGCAGGCCACAGCCTGGCAGGGGAGGAGCACTAGCATCTATTTCTGTCTGTCTCAGGCACCTTCCCATGACAGTTGCCATCACTTACCACCTTACTGGGGACCTGTGTGTTACGATAGGAGTACCAAGAAGAAAGGTAATGTCTGTGTGCACACATGTATTGGGGTGAAGGTAGAGGGCCAGGTGAAGGAGGCGGCAGGCAAGAGGGGAAGCACTCAGGGAGGGGAGGGGAGATCAGGCCTGGAGTATGCAAAAAAATAAGCATGTACGACAGGTAAAAGTGGGCTTGTGTTGGGGTGGGAAAATGGTGTATTTCAAAGTGCAGTGGATAAAAGCATTAGATGTGTGGGTAGGGAAGGAAAGACCCCCAACATATCAACTGCACCCTTCTCCACAAAAATCACTACAAACACATAAGGGATTTCAGCCACAGGGTTATTAATGATGCACAATCTCAATTCAAACTGGAGTGCAGGTACAAGTACTGCAAGCAAAGGTTATCTGGTAAAATGGATGAATAGGTATATAGCAGTTGATGGCATACAGCTGCACGTTCTGTTAGCAGTGCTGTTTTGCAAACTCCAGTACAGGGCATAATCTTATCATAAAAGTTTATTTGATCAAATGTGTATGTTTACTGATGTGAATAGTCTGATCTTAATGAAAACAATGAAATGAGCAAAATTATGAACACTTCTAAGATATCTACAAGGACAAAACTAACTGCTGGTACCTGCTGTGCTCCGAGTTTAGGCTGCTGGTGACCAGTGTGTGTTTCATCATTGAGCGAAGCCCACTGATGTCCTGGGCAAGACGCAAAGCCTATTTTTCCCATGATTTTTATTGCTGAAGAGGATCTTTATTTCAGTGAGTCAGTGTTCTTTGGTAAATATGTTGGCTCAGATGGCTTTGAAAAATGTGTTTCCTTAGAATTGCAGCTGGGCCTCAAGCTTCTTTGATAAGCACAGTGCACAAACTGAAATACTAATCATGGATCTAGTAGTTAAATTACTTTTACAGATGGGTCTGATGCTGTTGGGCACATTTTCCCAGTGATGCTGTAAAAGGAAGGAACTCCTGAGCTGGAGAAGGGGTTTAATAGAGGAATTACTTGGGATTGCACTGGCTTCTGTAAGATAGTTGCTGAGGAAAAGTTCTGTTGGCAAGCTTCCTCTTAGTTTATGGCCAGATCCTCAAAGTAGAAGTCATCCTAGGCCAACTGAAGTTACTTTTATACTACCTGAGTTTCTTACCCTGTACTTTATAATAATTTTTGGTAGCTTTCATGTGTTAATCTGCTATGGAAAACCAGCCTAGGCTGAAGCACAGCATTTACCAACCAAGTCTGTAAATCTCTCCTCCGTAAGACATTTGAACTAATTCATTGTGTCTGGCATAGAGATTTTAAAACACATAACGGCAAGTTGAATGTGAAGAACCAGTAGGAGCAACAGTAAGATGTGTTTGTGGAGATGAGGGAGTCGTTTTCTTGTTTGTGAAAAGCAGCAAATAGCCCGTGTGACTCAACAAAGTCTGGGTTTTTAAGCAAGCGCTGGAACGTGGGATCATCATACCATAACTGGCTTGTAAAGACTGAACCCATTTCAAATTTGGTTCCATCTCTGATGAAACAGCTTTTTCCTATCTCTTCCTTAGCTGCAAGTGCTGGCACCCTTGCTATCCACCACTGCTCCAGCACTGATGATAACATCCAGCATTTGCCGAGTACTTTACGTACTTCCAGTGTTGGAAAAATATTAGTTCATTAAATCTTGCAGTATTTCTGTAATAAGAGCAGTCATTAGAATTGTCTTCACTTTATGGGCTGGAATAAGGGAGAATGGAGAGTTTAAGAGACCTAACCATAGCAAATAAGTGGCAAAGTTAGGATGGTGCTATTGATTTCTACATATCCTCTAAAGACTCCTGAATATTATATTCCCTGTTTGCTCAGCTGAATAGCCTTGGGCTTTCTCTTATAGTGCTGGTGTGGACTTGGATCTAATAGGCAGTGGGATTTCAAATTTCTGGCATTGATTTTTTTTTTTTTTTTTTCCTTCAAAACTCTCCCACACTAACTGTGAGGGACTGGAAAATTTTTAAGGCTGTTGAGTTTCCATGTCTTACTTTGCTAACTCTTTAATGGAGTAGTAAAATCCATATCAGGAGGAGTTATGGGGCTTTGCACATCAGTGTTTGTAAAGAACACCATTGCCTGATGGAGCGATGGGAGAAGCTGCTCAGCGATGTGGCCCCTTCCCGTTGAGTCCCACAGCGTGCATGCTGTGCTCAGTGGTGCTAACAGCACGGGAAGGGGAGTACGGTCCTCCTACGTCCTGGCAAACCTACCACTGTACACTGAGCTTCATGGATGGGAGGGCTTAGGACAAACCAGCCTAGCATTCATTCATGGCTCTGCCCCTGAGCCTAAGAACCTTCATAATATCTTGCATTTTTACCTGGTTCTTTGCAATAGCCGTGGTGGTGGAGTGGTGCCCTAAGTTGCAGGGCAATTGCATGCCCTGATGTTTTCTGAGATTTCTCCCCCTTTCCATGCAAGATCGTGGCTTGGTATCATACATTTCCTTGGGAGGTGGCTTTTTAACGGGTGCCAAACTCAAACCGAATGCTGGATTGGATTTTCTGTGTAGTCACTCAAGTGACAGCAGTAATTGGCATGCAACTGTGCATCTGCCTTATTTAAATCACAGTTGCACTGTGTAGACTCTTCCTTGCATCCTGGAACTACTGCAAACTACATTAAAACAAAAAATACTTAAACGTGTGGGGGCACTTTCAAATCAATACAACCTTTTCCAACTAATCATCTTGATGTCTTCTGTGAAACATGAACTTTTAAAGTTTGATTGCCACTCCAAGGTCATTTGTATTTTACATCAAGGCCTGTGCAATGATTCACTTTTTACTCCATTTGCCACTGATAAGAATGGATCATCTTTAGAATTTGATTTCTTCTGCAGAGTTTTCTAGGAGCTGGAGGCTGGGTGATTAATTTTATTGGGACAATAAATTATAAAGGAAGGATTATGTCATTCTTCTTCAACAATGCTCCTTCCCAAAACGACAGCATAATAAATTACAGGCGTACAGTGAATTCCTAAATGCAATCAGTTGACTCGTCATGCTGGAAGGAATAAAAGCAGCGCCGATGGGTTTGGTCACTGAAGTCGCATGGAAGCTTTACCACTGCCTTAAGTCAGCATTGGGTAATCTACTTTTGACAGATGACTGAGCCTAAAAACTCACACTGAAAACAGTTTCTTTTGACAAGATCAGCTATTCTGTGTGTTGCTGAGAAAGGTATCTCCTGATGTATATTTTTAAAAGTAGGGTTTGCCTTGCTGGATTGAGTCTCTTAAGATTTTCATCTGGACTTAAAAAACAAGCAATGTCTGAGGCTTCAAAGCAAAAAAAGAAAAAGAAAAAAAAAATAGCACAAGAAGTCCCGAATGTCTGCTACTTACTTACATAATCATAGAGACAGGAAATGGCTGTTCTGGCCCCCTTGATTTTCCACTTCCATCTTGAAGATATGCTTATCCTTACATTCATGTCCAAAATGCAAATATTCTTGAATATCAAATTATGTAGCCCCTTTTGTTGCCTTTCAGTGCCCTGTACCCAAGCAGCAATGTATTGATGGTGTATTCTGTCAGGGATGCAATGCAGGCTGTAAACCACTATGGCTTGGGAGCTGCTTCATAAGTGTTTTGGAAAGAGGGGCAGGAGCTGAAATCAGTAATCATGTGAGCTGTCCCACTGCATTTAGCCCCTCTCATGAGTTAATTCATGGATATTAAGTCTAGCAGGGACTGTTACAATCATCCACACTGAACTCCTGCTTACACTGTATAATTTAACATGGTAATTCCTGCATCAGACCAAACAGCCTGTGACTGAACAAGTATGTATTTTTAGAAACACCATTAATCCTGATTTAATCATTTTACATCATGGAGAATTCTCAATAAAAGCCTTGGAAAGCCATTCACCTGATTTTCCTAAATGTAACCAGGAGGTAATCAGTCTGCCCAAGGTGATGCTAGGAGTTGCTAGCTAAGGCCAGGGAACAGAACCAGGTGAGCGAGCTCCCAGCATGTGCTGTCAATATAAGAAATCCTTCCACTCAATGTGCATAGGATGTTCTCAATCAAATTGAAATTCACAATCTGCCTTTCTAAAACTATTGGGTGTTAGTTTCATTAAGTGCCCCTGTATGTGATACTCCACCGTTGGTCTCTTACTGTTTTGGACTGTGTTCTAAGGTGAAAAGATGCTCTTCAGAAAACTGACAGCCACGGTAAGACTAAGGTTCAGAAACACTTAACTATTTTTTTTTATTATCTTCTGTATGGCTTAACAATTAAGCTGAGCTGCAATCTTCTGTAACAGGAGGCATTCCTGGACCTGAGGAGGCAGGGGACACAGCTGCTGGCCTCTAGGTATGACTGCTTAATTCATACTATTTATGCTTTTGACAGAATTAACCAACATAAGATGCATTGAATGCAGGGCAGCTCCTGATCAGAAAAAACAGAAATCTGTTGGTTCTCTTGCTCTTATTCAGGCAAATTTCCACTGATTCTTATGCAAAGGCATCATAATTTAGCTCATCGGCTCTGTTTTTAAACCTGTAAACACATGCACACTCTTCTCTGTCCTTTTAGAGACCATAATGTGTTCTTAAGAATTTGGGCCGCAGGTTTTGAAGAGAAAATCTGCTTAGTGGCCCAGTTATTTATAAAGCTGCTAGCAAATACAAAGAGAGAGATGGCATGACAGATGTGCAGACACAGTTAGGAGGAATTGTTATAAACACAGGAATCGTTTGTCACTGATGTGTGTTCCCCTGCTTATTCGACCCACTTGCAGTGCACCCTTTGTAGGGTATTTGCTGTTGTGTGGTTTTGTTTTTCTGGCACTGTCCTAGAGAATCCTACTTTAAGAGTGTTGTCATTAGGGAGGGAATGAATCCTGTTCCCTTGGGGTTCATGGGGGCTGGATTCTAAAGTTCAAGGTAACAAGGGTTACAGGGTGAAGGTCTTTGATACCAAAGCCAATAAGAAAAGGAAGGGGGAAGGAAAGTAAGAGAAGGGTATCAAAGTCCCCATGTGTTTATTATAATCCTAGCTTGAGAACCACTGAGCTGGAGCCTTCCTTAAGCCCTGTGGGTGAGGTTTCCTTGGCAGAGCTACAGAAGTGGCCAATATGTTACAGTTGTGGGCACTTAATTTCCCTGAGACTCAGGCAATTTTGGTGTTTAAAGGTAGGTACAGTATTTCAGTACTGATTGATTCTGTAGGGGGGAAAAAAAAGAAAAAAGAAGAAACTCCCCCAACTTAACTTGTGAATTTTCTGATTTAGTTGTTGATTAAATGTCTTTGTCCAAAGCACCAGCTCAGGGACTCATTATCCACTTAAACCTCAAATCTTTTTCACACTCATGGGTTTGAGGGTAGGCTAGCCCACCATCTTGTATATATGGGCAAGGTTCTTCATTTTTTTTAACCTCAGTGTTGGCCACATTGAAATGCATATTGTTTCTTTATGCCAACTTTACCTTCAGGTCAATAATCCTGGTATAGTCTCTTAACAATCTCTGTGTGTTTGCTGCAGAGAAACTTACTTGGAGTCATTCTTCCTTATTTGCTGCTTTATGGTTACTTATTAGGTTCAATCAGGAGAGAAAAACTTTCCCTTACTGAAAGTCAATGGGCTTTGATGAGCCATAAATTTAAACTCACCTAATGCTTTCAATGTACTGCAGGTGAGTCCTCATGGGGGCAAGGGACTGTGATCCACAATCTTCCTTTGCCTGGATTAGCAGCGATAGTAATATAGTGATCATTCTTCAAAAAGTAAACATTCTTAAAAGTGAACCATCATACAGAATTATATATTCCTATAAAATAACACTGAATCAGTCACATCAAGTTCTAGAAAATATTTTTTTCAAGACAGCTTCCAGAGAAAATAAAGAATTCGCTTTATTTCTGTGATCACAATTCTCTCCAGGAGCAAGCAATTTATTGTATTGTAAATCTCGCTACATAATAGCAGTGAAAACCTGTGCTTAGAGGAACCCAGCTTTCTAACGGACTAAAAAGCTGAGCTGGCATGCTAGTTCTGACAAGGGTAGAGTATTAGCCCTTCTTTGGAATTAGGCCAAATGATCAAATTTTGTTGTTGTTCCATCTGAAGAAGCAAAATATGGCACAATGATTGTGAAGCAAGTACGTTTAAAAATTTAACAAGCTGCAACTGTATTGTAGGGTTTGATACAAAGCCCATTGAAGTCCATGGAGAGGAATGTTTTTTTCAAACACAACATGAATGAGAGAGAGGGAGAAGGAAAAACGGTGGAGAACTTCAAAAGAGCAAAGTTAAAAACAGAATAAAGTGACAGGCTAATCAGAATTATATCACAGCTCTCCTTCCTTAATCCCCATGCATGTTCCCCAGTATTCCTGTTATTTTTTTCATTTATTCTTTACGGTAAGGCCACAGCTAGGACCCTGTTTCTGGAAGAGAAGCTCCCTGCACTAAGCATTTGGCCAGCTGACTGTAAGGCTCTTCTGTTCACACCAAACCTTGAAAGAAAGATCTGCTCTTCCTCCATCTCAGAACTCCCCTGAAGGCAACTGGAGATGCCTTCACTTCTGCTGGGACCTGCCCTTCTATCAGTCCCATCACAGGATTCTAGGCTCTTCACTCGTTTACTGTTGTGCTGCAAAATCCCTCTTTTGTCCTCTTCTCATTGCGGATTCAGTCGTAGCTGAGAAACAGAGACAGCCGACCACAACATTCTCCAGAGGTTCAGAACTAATCTTAACACAATCTGTTGGCACCAAACTAATTAACTTCTTTTGAATGAGACTGGATAAAAAATTAATGTGAATGCTTATCTGATAAAGTAGCTTTTCTTGGTTTATGGAATTATTCTTCAAGCCTATGCATGTTTTCTATTTGCCTTTCTTCCAAGCTGAAATCTAACCCAGGCAAAATTTACTTTCCCCTCCATTATGATCATCAAACTTAGTTGGGTAACTTTCTTCCTTGAAGCCAAAGTCGGTTCTGTGTTTCAGCCAATTTTATTCACAGGTCCAGTCAAAAGCACCAAGTCTTAAAGTACACAAAGCATGTATTTGGTCCGCTGTGGAGCCAGAGTGGCTAATGAGCATGGAATTTCTCATTAACAAGATGGGTGTTTGCAAGAGAAAATGCTACTTGGAAAAGTTGCACATTACTTGAGTAAATCCCCCATCAGAAGTCCAGGCTGCTAAGCTACCGGAAAAGTAGGGTAGTCAGCAACAGAGAAGCTTTTGGGAGGTTAAGTGTGATCAGTCAGATCATTTGACAATGAAGTCAGTAGATCAATAAGTTGCTGTACCTCTCCTCCAAAGAAATGTTTCTTTGCTGAAAAAATACCATGTAAATTATGAGAAACTGCTTACCACTGTGGCTAGGATGAGACACTTTGGGTTTTTATTTTGTATGTTTTGTGTGTTAAAGGCTCTAGGCAGGTGAAAAGATGTGCGGCACCACATTAAGATGAAATAGTAAAGGCAGTTGCAGAGATGGAAAAAGGAGTCTGGATCATCTTGATTAAGAATCCCAAAAAGGTAGATGTTGTGCCATTTACCATGCCGATCTGTGGTGGTCAGGTTGATCACAGCGTGGACCATAAGCCAGCCTTGAGCTGTGGGACGCGTCAGGTCTGTCATCACCCCATGTTCTCCATAGGGAGATGCAAATCCTCCATTTGCCCAGGCTCTTCCCCCAGCTTGTCTTCAGGTGGCCTGTGGCACTGAAAACACCCCCGTGCCTCTGCTGGCGTGTGTGCTTCAGAGCTATGCCACAAAGAGGGAGTTTGGCCAGTGGCCCCCATCATGTGGGTTTCTCATCCCCTCCTCTCACCCACACCAGAGCAGACCTGAACTACCAGGGCGTTATGGCTCGCATCCAGAAACTAAGGGCAGGGAAACATGGAGTTCTCTTCATGTTTGGAGGAGTTTGAGGGTTTTTAATCTGTTGCTCAAACATTCAATGAACATTCATAAAGCTCATACTCTCCAAATTATTTGCTATTACTTTTAATTATTTATAGTAAACCCTGTTGCTTTGTCATATGGGAAATAAACAACTGCTTTGACTAACTAAATACTCAAATAAGGTTGGAGAAGGTTTTAATTAGTTAATTTCATTAATCATGCAGTCTGTTTATTGCTGTTCATGTGCCATGGAACAGTAGAAATAGCTGTTATTATGCAACGAGACTGCAACCATGCTTCTTCCTTTGAGATAGTTAAAAAAGGTGTTCTGTCTGTGTCTTGTAATATGTAATGACAGGTGTAGTTTTTCTTAGGTTTTTGTCTTAAGAGTTTAATACCACTAATATCCAGTATGTCATTTGTTGGGGAAACATACCTTACACTAGCAGGAGAATGGGTTATGTGATTTATAGAGGCAAGTTACAAGTTTGCAGTGAAATGGGAATTCTGTGAGTACTCCAGTACATCCTGTTCATACCTACCAAAGGTTGAGGAGGGCAGAAATATCAGAATTTGAGACTGGATTAATGAATGCATGCACAGAGAAAAGAGGAAAAAAACCCCCAACTTTAAAAATACTTTTCCAGCAAAAAATACCATAAAGCACTGTAAAAAATCTAAACATACGTGTTTTGATTCTATGTGCTGTAAAATTAATGTGGAAGTTTGAAATCTGATATAGTAAGAGAGTGCAAAAAATCCAATGCAATTCATTTGAGAAGCTTATTTTGTAACTTTAAAAGATGGGGCAATTAATCTGCAGTAGTCATATTTAAGAAATATATGTAATGTTCATAAAAACCATCAATGTATATAAACCCTGTTGGGCTGACTCCTCTGCAGCATAAGTGATGGTAATTACTCTGAAATCAATGACCCAAACTCTGACAATCTGGCCTGGCTGCAGGTCTGCTTGTACTCATTTTTCGTACAATAGGTACAGAATTGGCAATGGTGAGGCTAGCTTCCCATGCAGGGCAATTGCTTCTCCACCCTGATCAAAAGAGATTATTCCCAGATCAGAGTTGAAAGAGATGATTAATCTGCATACATTGTTCAGTCCTGGGTCTTTGTATTGTGGTCAGCAGTTTACAAAAAACCTGAGTGGGAAGCACCACCACCTCTTCTTCCCTTGGCTGCCAGGTGGTAACAACTTTCAGTCACTCTCACCTGGTCTAGACTCACAGAGTAGCCCGGAGGTAAAAGATATGTAATCACTAATGAACCTTTGAATTGCCTAGTTCCCACTTCTTCACCTAAATTATACTTTTTAAGGCTATTTACCAAAATTACACAGTATTCTTTGAAGAAGAAAGCTTCTGCTTTTCACAGGCATCATTCTTTATGTCCTCTCTTGGAAAACTGCAGGTGCATTATATCACTGCTATGGGTGTTATTTATTATTATCTCTACTGGGAAATCAATTGGTGCTTCAGAGGGTAACAACAAACACTTATAGCAAAGAGGAGATGATATTCTCCTGTGGTGATATTGATGACACTGATAGATGGTAAATAGATGGTTGGAGAAAACCTTACTGTTAGCCTGGCAGGATTGACCTTAAACAGCTATGTAGGCCTACATATATTCGGATTTCAGCCCGTCACCGAAGCAAAAGCAATGGGCGCAGTACACAATGTAGGCTGAGTGCCAGCATTAATATTGCATTTGCATCACTTTTGTTTGTTTTTAGAAAAATGCTCTTGGGTCTGTTTGCTTGAGTAGTGAAGCAAGAATTTCCTTATTTTACTAGGAGGCTCTGTGGCCTGAAGTGGAATAGCAGCAACTAGTCCTTTACTGTTCATGCAGTCAAAAAACAATACTAAAATATATCAAAGTGTCTGACCTCTTCTGGTTCTCTGAAAGCCTCAGCCACTGCGTCTACCGCATATCCCATGATTGAAAGCATATGCCAAGGCTCTGCTGCACACCTGGCCCCTGGTTTGGCCTTTAAGTTTGTCCTTTCTGTACCTTTCAGTGCTGGTGGCAGTGATTTCTCAGAGGATTATTTTCATGTAAAGTCCTACAGAGGTCACAGTAACACGACAGACTCCCTTTGCCAGGCTCTGTAGAGGCACATAATGAGTGACAGTACCTGCTTGGGATGAGGCACAAACCCTGTCTGTGGCAAGTAGGAATCCCCTGGTATTTTCTGTAATAAAGATACAATGCCCTAATTTAATTCCTGCTTGGGTAATTACATTGTCTAGTCATGTTTGCCAGCAGTATCACAAGGATGTAGCGCTCTGCATTTACTGCTTTGTTGCTGACAAACTGTTCAGCTATCACGCTGTTAGCTAGTACTTAAAGCATGATCATGGACATTCTCAAAATCTGTAAAATAAGCAGAGCTGATTGAACAGGTCCACATCACACTGCAGAATTAATTGCATCTCGGAGATAAATGAAGTTTCTCCTTTATTTAGTATAGGCCTAAAACTACTTCCTCTGAATTTGTTAACAAACTGTGGCTGATTCCAGGACAAATCTGGTTCCAGTCCTTCATTAGCGGATGGACTTTGGATTTGCAGTGAGTGAAACTTGCACTGCATGTGGAAGATAGTATTGTTTTACCATGTGGTCTACTAAGTAACTTTCTGGGACTTCTTCAGGTCCTAGCCTTGCCCATTATAAAAACTTGTGTCATGGTTTTCTGAAGGGCAGCATTTGCATTTTTGAGGAAACCTAGCAACGCTCATGTGAAAGAAAAATAATTAAAATGCAGTAGGCTATTAGAAACGCAAGACTGAATTACAGTCTGCTGGGGAAAACTAATCTGAGTGTGCCTAATGACATCCTTTAGAAAGTGATACTCAGCTAAGAAGATATATTAAAGTCATTTGTATTGATAATCCTCTATGTTAATGCTTGCAAATAGCTTAGTTTAAATGATTCAAAAAATTTTAGGGAGTCTATTTAAGGATCCAGTGGAGTATCCATCAAAGTGACAGACATTTCTTTCTCATTGGTATGTTAGATATGTTTACAGTTCATGGTATCAAAAAAATGGAAAACGAATATGAAAAGCCTAAATGGAAGAATGACTCTTAATACACTTAACTGAGATGGCAACCAAAGTAATGTACGTCAGAAGAAATATGTCAGTAAAGCTAGTGAAAAATAAGCTGAAATAAAGCAAATTTCACTCTGGCCCTATTAATATATGATATAGTTTAAGGCAGGTTGAATGGTCCCTGTTGAACCACAGCTATGCAAAGATCAAATTAGATTATACCACACCGGATACATGGTTAGCTAATATGATGCTGAATGGGATTTAACTTTGTCTCTGCTGACTAATCAGTTGCGGTCAGCACGTTCTAACAAAACTACCCTGATTTTCCATAACCATATTAAAGCACAGTAACATCTAGCTGGGTAGACAAGGTTTAAGATTTCAGTTTACACTTGAAGGCTTTGTGTTGTGTAGGGTGATTTTTATGACATAACTACTTCAACAAAAGCCCTAGCGTAGACACAATTATACTGGCAAAAAAAAAGTGGTTTTGATGTTATGGCTTATATCGCTTGCCAAACTGCAATGCATTTTACAGGCAAAAAGCACTCTAATTATGTAGGAGGAGTTTACTGGCGTAACTACACCAGCATGACAAAACTTTCAAGTATAAACAGGAGCTAGGTGCTTATTTAAGTCAGTATGTCTTCTAACCACTTAACAAAGTATAATTTGTTTTCCAAAACCTTCCCTTCCCCAGCCACACACTGGGTCTGACTCTCACCCAGTTCAGAAGTCAGCAGCAGGACGCCAGCCCGTTGGAGAGGGAGGATCAGGCCTGCTCCTTTAGAGAAGGACTGCACCGATGTGATTCACCCACTAGCAGAGGGTGATACAACGAGAAAAGCAAAGCCCTGGGAAGTACAAAAACATGCAAAAAATTAGACCTTTTCCTACTTTTACTAACACTTTCGTACAACTTCTCACATTTCCCCAACTAACTTGTGCCAGCTCTAACCTCTTTATTAATCAGTGCTTGGGTGCAGCTGGGGCAAAAGGGATTTAAGAAAACAGCGTGAGATGCTAACTGGGCACTGGGCACTAGGCAGGCTGCCCCCTGCACAGAGCAGGTTCTCCTTTGCGTGATACGGCTGCTGGCTCTGGCTGCCATAGTCAGCCGCAGGAGACTTTTTTCTTGTCTGCAGACGGGATGGTGTGGCTAGACTGTATCTGTGTGAGGAAGCCTTAGCAGCTCAGGTTGTTGATAGCTTGGCTCATTTTTCCACTTCACAGTGCAGGTGTACCCAGGAAGACTGAGCAGAAGGTCAAATTTAAAGGATTACAGCAACTGGGCAGTACCTTACCTGCCTGTTGTATTTCTGACTGTTGCCATCACTATTTTAATGAGCTCTGCATTTACCCCTTCCACTCTCCCCCCACCTGAAAAAATTCACATTGGACATGGTGTCGTGGTTTAACCCCAGCCAGCAACTAAGCACCACGCAGCTGCTCACTCACTTCCCCCCCATCCAGTGGGATGGGTGAGAATCAAAAAAAAAAAGTAAAACTTGTGGGTTGAGATAAGAACAGTTTAATAGAACTGAAAGGAAGAAACTAATAATCATAATAACAATAATAAAATTACAAGAATAATAACAAAAGGATTGGAATATACAAAACAAGTGATGCACAATGCAATTGCTTTCCACTCGCCAAGCAATGCCCAGTTAGTTCCCGAGCAGGGATCTGCCCCTGCCAGGCCAACTCCCCCCAGTTTATATACTGGGCATGATGTCACATAGTATGGAATACCCCTTTGGCCAGTTTGAGTCAGCTGCCCTGGCTGTGTCCCCTCCCAGCTTCTTGTGCCCCTCCAGCCTTCCTGCTGGCTGGGCATGAGAAGCTGAAAAATCCTTGACTTAGTATTAACAGTACTTGGCAACAACTGAAAACATCAGTGTGTTATCAACATTCTTCTCATACCTAGCTCAAAAACATAGCACTGTACCAGCTACTAGAAAGAAAATTAACTCTATCCCAGCCGAAACCAGGACACATGGAAACACCTATTTTGTACTTTTTCTTGTATTTGGGTTGAAAGGGGCACAGAAAAAAAAAAGAGAGAAAACTGTAAGATCATGTTCCAGAAATATTTTGGAAATCCATGGCCTTAATGAGAGAAAAGAACTAAATGCATGAATGCTGTCACCAGCAAGTCATCCAGAGTGCACAAGGGAAAATGCTTTTAAGATCTTCAAATGATCATGCAAAGATGCAGATAGTCAACACTTGAAGCAAAAGGTGTTTAATCAGAGTGGGAAAAGGTCTTTGTTCTCAGTAATTAAAAGTAAAATTCCGGAGCGGATGAGAGAAATCCAAACTCCTTAAACAATTGACAGCTTTAAAGAGAAATCTGCAAGGGTTCAGAGATAAACCTGCACGAGAGGAGGCAGAGGATGAGGCCAGATTGCCTGTTTATGGAGCTCTACTAAGGCACTGCAAGGGCTGAGAAGTAGGTCCCTGCCCATATAGAGTGATTCAAAGCACTCAAGGCAGGTGTACAGACATCCCCTACAACCAAGGAGTAGAATACGCATCCTCCAAAGAGTGATGAAAAATCCCACATGCTAACCAGGGAGCTGCCTTGAATTAGTCTGGAAGTAGTAATATGCAGAGGTGTACGGAGAGCAATTTAGGCTGGATGGGATCTGGGGGTCATTGGGTCCATCTCCCCAGCTCAAAACAGGACCAGCTTAAGTCAGGCACTTGGCACCTTGCTGAATTCTTGTCCTTCTCAGGAGGCTGGGTGTCTGGCTCCTTACTCTAAAACAAGGCTGTGGTGGTGATGGCCAGTTTTGTGGAATGACCTATCAGCTAAAGAGTGCACCCAGGAAATGGGATTTGTGATCAAGATATATGACACTGCCCAGGGCACGCTGTAATCCCCAACCTATGGCATAGTCTGAGAAAGAGGGAAATGCTTCGTCCTGCTAGTAAGGCTGGCCTGTAGGCAGCTGGGCTGCCAGAGCCGTGGGGCTTAGACAAGCGATTAGGGCAATGTGCCGTGCAGTAGGGCACCTAAGCTTTGGTCCTTACTCTGAGAGCTGTTAATGGATTTAGTATTAGAAGGCATCTTCTTTATATAGGACACAAATAATCCTGGCATCAGGGACAGGCAATACAGACAAAGGAATGATAAATTCATGGATCCTCATGAAACACAGACATTGACGTATCAGTACTGCCCGTGCTGAACCACCCCTGGATGTGCTCAGAAACAGGACTGCAAGCACACGGAGGACGTAACAAATCTGAGATTTACCAGTCAAAGCCTTCATTCGGAGGCTGATAGGGTGACTATGGGCATCATGGTTTTCAAATCCAGCGTTGCCAGAAGGAACTGTTTAAGACTGAGGCACCTACCTGGTTTTGGAGGTCTAACTATAACGATATACACGCTATAGTGACTGTTTTACATGACAAAAAGTTTTATATGATAGAGTTCAATCTCCTAGGTGAAAGAAAACTGGAAAAATCCTCAGTGTGCTGTGAGCTGAAAACGTTCATTTTTCTTTTTCATTTGTTCTGAGTATAACAAAGTCAGGTATTAGTAGTATAATCTTTCGATTCCAGTTGTTTCTAGTAAAATCCATACTTCGTGACAAGTTTTGCTGTATGAGAGTCATGACTAAGCTTTGAATAATTTGGATTCTACTACAGTTTTTAATAGCATTTTCCAATTTAGTGCTTTCTCCCTTCTCTGTAATGGTTGCCATTATAAGTTTATAAGAAGATTTCCCAGCAAGAGGATTTCTTACTGCCCAGAGCTTTCCCGTGGAGACACTCATCAATATTAGCAACCATTTTTTGAATTATACTTATGACACAGTTATACAGCTACCAAGTTTACTGCATTTCTCTTCATTAATAAGCTTACTGATGTTTAATGAAATTTATTTTCTTGAATTTATGCATATATGAGAGGACACTGTCAAAAGCTGTATCTTTTCTCACTGCTGGCCAGGACCAAAAAGTTTTAAGATTACAGTCCAACTTCTGGCCAGCATGTGTGAATGGACTCATAATCACCTGCACAAAAGCCTAAACCATTTCCTAGCTACATATTTTAAAAGGGCTTGCCACAAGTGGAAGAGTGATTACCTAGGATTATGCAGAGTGAACTAATCATCTAAAGCAGGTATCAAACGGTATGAAAAATACACAGATGATTACCTGGAATCTTTCCTTCCTGGTGGAATAGGAGAGAAAACAGAAGAGCTAATTTATACTTTAGCAAACAGAAAGTCAGCTCGCTGTTCTCAGAAGAAAAAGACAAACACTGAGTCTTATCAAAGATACTGCAGCACTATTTCTGACCCCCAGGAAAGAGTTAAAATTACCCAGTGGCTGCTGAAAGCCTGTTGTCAAGATCACTAACCAGCCAATTACTGTTTATTCTGATTAGGAAGTGCTTATATTTTGATGGACGAGTATATGAAATTTTAACTGTCACACCAAGTTTTCCGGTCATTTAATTGGAAAGAAGATGCTCAAGAAAGTAATTAATTTTTTAAATTCCTGGGGGCAGCCCCAAAAAGGAGCTCAGCTTTGAATGAGGGATTTACACTGCTTAACTCTAAAACTCGTCTTGTGAAGAATGTTGTTTATAGACCACCAAACTCTGAAAGGACCATGTATCACACAGGTGCCATAACTGTCCGCACTGTACTACATACCTAACACAGATATGTACAAACAGAAGTGTCCTATCCAGGCCTGCTATATTAAACACAGGCAAGGTTCTTAGGGAAAGTAAGATCTTTTTGATGGTTGGTTGTTCAGTGGGGTCTTTTTTTGCTGATTATATCAGCACTTGCTCTTTTTCTTTCTCTCTACATGTATCTCAGTATTTTCTTGTTGCCCGAGTCAGACAGCTCTAGACTCAGTATTTTGGTTTCTAGGGGTCTCATTCAATGACCTAACTGTCTCTGCCCTGAGTACACACTTTTTTGGGGGTCCTTACAGGGGCAGAGGACTGCAACACCTGTCACCCTTTTGGCTTTGGGCTTTATACAAAATGCAGCTTTGTCCTTACTTCTGCCTCTGTGAAAGTCATGGAAGTGTTTATAATAAAATGTTTTCTCTTCCACTTGTGATAGAGCCTCAGTAGCTCAGCTGAAATTGCCTAGATGTTCTAAACTTATAAGCATTGTCCCACCAGAGATGTGCTCTTGAATGTTAAATTTAGGCTAATTGGAGGCATATCCTTTAATTTAGCAAGCTGAGATTACTAATACAGATCAAGAGCTAAAAATTAACAGTGGAGCTGATGTATGCTAAATACCTAAGTGATATCTTAACCTATAATTATACAAGTTCTGTTAATAGTGAATAATGCAAATCTTCAGGGATTTCAATAGTCTAATGGGCTGTAGTTATTTCCAATTTACATTATGGTTGCTAGGTTTCATTAAAATGAGAAAAAGGCTGTATAGCGTAGCAGAAGAAAACTGGTGTTTGAAGTTATCACCCAGGAATCAAAATATGAAATTTAAATTAGAAGGTGTCCAAGCAACACATTGACACCAAAGCCGAGCGCTGGTAATGAAAGTAAGAAGAGAGCAGGTTTGCAGAGAGTATTAAAGGAAGACGGCACTACTGGCAACATGCTCCATAACAATGATACCTTAAACGCTGCACTACTTTAGCATGTAAGGAGTCCAAAACATATTACAAACCTCAATTAAGTCTTGCTACGTTATTCTGAATTATTTAAATTTTGTTATCACTGATTTGCAGATGGCAGGCTGAGGCATGATAAAGCACATGGCTTATCCGAAGTCATGCGATGACTCAGTAGGATGCGAGAGCAGCAGCTCAGGGCTGCAGGCTCCCCGCTAGCCCGCTGCCAGGTACAGCTACGCCACACCGTCGCTTTGGGAGGCTGCTCAGCCAGTCCCCCTCCACGTTTTTTTCACTGCCCCTTTCACCCTCATACCGTGGACCTCAGTCTTATCAGCTGGGCTGAGACATGCGTGTTTGGGAGATGTGCTGCACACCAGATCACTCAAAGCAACACGGGTTAAAGCTAGTGCTTTCTGGAGAGCCAGAGGGAGTTTTTATCCATCTGGATCACTGCGCACATCTGGCTTGTAGTGCAGTCCCACAAACACACCAGCATGACTGCAGGGGTGGCAAATCCCAGCAGGGAGGGACAGCGGGACCTTGGAGAGACCATCTTCAGCCAGCGTTGCCACCACCAAGAAAGCGCTGTGTAGCCAGCCCTGGCCACGTGTGTTTCCACGGACCCAGGATACGCTTTTGGGGGGCCACACTGTACACCCCCCAAAACCCACTTAACGACAGCTAATGGCCCCCTCTTAGCTAAGCCCACCCAGGCTTTCAAAGTCTAGGTTTTGCTGACTCGAGGCTCAAACCTGTCAGCATGACCTATCGCTACTAGTCACAGTCATGTGAGGTCTCCCAGCTCCTGCTCTTCTGAGCCATACTGTATGCAGATGAACTATTTTTGGAATAATGAGGATAAATTGGATTACTTGATAGATAATAAAAATACCACATAAGTTAATAGGAATGAGCAGCATCTGTTACAATTTGGTAGAAGTCAAGGTATCTGACACGTTTTGATACCTAAATTTGACTTTAAATTCCTTTTTAATTCTTCTGGAGTGTACTTCAACTATAGAGTATCTGCTTCTTATGGGCAGATTAACAACTGAAATAAATGTTCTTTTGTATCTAAAGGTTAGCTACTTCCTCAATGTTTTATTAGTGATTCATGTTACTTTATCTAAATTCAGGCTCAAATTCCTCACCTGTATATCATTGCAGTTTTTGAATCTAAATTAAGTATCTGAATTTCTCTAAAAAGGCAGAAAATACAGTGGGGTTTGATTGTTTTAATTTAAACACCTTGAAGCTCTGCAGTTTCCACATTAGTGAATAAGCCACTGGATGAAGAGTTGGAATTAAATACTTCTTTCTTTATCAAATAGGTTTTCCTGACAGCTCCTTCTTATTTTTTCGGAGTTAAAGTAACCTCTTACATGTCAGTCTGAAATACATATATCCATTTTGTAACATATTGCTAAATATCTCTAATTTACATAAGAAGCAACAGCAAAACTCCACGTACATTGTGTTACTTAAATTATCATTACTATTATTATGTAATTACATAATGGAGAAACAGCAAATTCAAACTCTTAAAATGCTGATCACAAAGTATATTAAATTATAGCATTGCCTCAACTGCAGGGCAGGTGTGCTCAGTGGCACACCCTCCATCATGCAAACGATGGGATAAACCAGAGCACAACACAGCTTCTCCCCTGGAAACCAAAGGAAATCAACACCCAAGGAGACGCTTTAGACCTCCGCTGTGCCCTGCAACCAGGACACACTTTAGGGTTCACAGCTATAGGACTTAGAAGCAGTACCCAGTGATTCACAATAAACATGCATTTCACTAAGTGATCCAGAAAACCAACATGCTTTTGTGGGCAGGTTCATTTTGAAATTGCAAATAAAAAGAAATCCCTCCCAAGCCTATTTTTACATGCAGCAGATGACGGGGAGTCAGCACGGTTGGATTTGGCTCAGGAACACGTGCTGCAGCCATCAGTGACCGCGAGGCCTGAAGCCCCTGTAGCCTCGCTCTCCAAGCTATAAATAATCTTGAGCAAACCACATCAGTCTCCCAGCAGTCCAACAAAACAGTGTACCTATCAGAATCGCATGGTTTAATTATTGGGTGGTTGAAACCCACTTTCAGATTGATTTGGAGATGCCTTGTTACTACAGAGTTACGTTAAGCAATAATGACACAAATCGATAAAAATCACCAAATAATTAAGCATCTTCAGACACTTAACACCCATTGCAACTGCCATTAGCAAGAGGTTTGAAGGCTGTTCACAAATCTCTTCAGCATATTATAAATTCCCCATAGAGCATTCAGATGTCCCAGCTATGGGGATGCATGCTGCATACACTGCAATCCTGTCCCTGTGCTATTAACAGTAATGGTTTCACATTTAAAAATCGTGTCCTGGGAATATGGCTAAGGACACAGCACACTAGAGACGCATTAGCAAGAAAAGAGACATGTGGATGGTCAGAGCACCCAGGAGGCTAGACCATGATTCACTGCATAACTCGGGGGAACTCATTTACCTTCTCATCTTTAGTATAACCCTCTGTGAGAAATGTGTATCAAAAATTAATTACTTCATGGACTGTGCTGTAGACTGATTAATAATATTTAGAGAGCACTTGGAGATCCCGTGATAAAGATTGGGGCTTTTTTGTAAGTCTATTATTACTACCTTCATAGCTTTCCTTTCTTGTGTTGGGTCCCTGAGTTGAAAGGACTTCTTTCTAATGCTCTGCACACGTTTTGTGAAACTCTGGCTGCTGGTGTCAAATGCCAGCATATTCACAGGGCATAAACCATCTGGTTTTGCTGAAACTAAATATTCCCATGTTTACTTAGGAAAATGGATGCAGACGCTTTCAGTTCTCGCAGCTGTTCCTTCCTGGGAAACAGGAGGAGAAAAATATTTTTCTCTCCAAAGCAGAGGAATAGTAAGCTTGATTGACATTCCCCAAACTGCAGCTCCTGCAGGCCCAAACAATTTGTCTTATTTTGCCTCAGAAGTCCTTCCCCCTTCCTTGCTTGGGGAATAATGCCACAGCAGGTGTTGTGTATTTCTGATAGTTTGTGGGCAGTAGGACAGGCTGCCAGGGGAGCTGAGACTGTATCACATGCTAATAAATATAATTAAAAAATCCCCCTCCTCACACTTTTAAATAGTTCTGACACCAAGAGATGAAGTAATCTGTGATATGTACCACTGGGTACACCTCACCTTGTCCTTGTTTTGCATGTGGCTCCTGGGAGGCTCTTCATGCCTTCAAGGCAGTGGTTATCTTGCCCAGGCTCTCTAACCCATAGGGGATAGGGATAGGGCAGGGGTAGCTGCTCTTTTCAAAATAAGCCTTTCAAGTCACACTTGCTGGATCGAAATTTCTATTCTATTTTTTTTGACTGGTTCAGCACCGGTTCCTGACATCAACAATCTGTTTTCTTGTTTTAATTCCAGAGAAAATAAGGAAACGTCTAGACCTGCCCTGCCTTTTCAGTATGCGTAACAGGTGATGAAGGCAGAACTACATTCAAAGGAATCAAGGGTCAGTATTAATCTACAAAAGAAATCTTGTTCTTCAAAAACTACTATTACTAAAGCTTTGATGATTATAGCAAACACATTGGTGTAGCAACCAAAAATCTCATAATGTGTTTCACACATTTCAGTTATGCCTCTTCACTCCTTGGAAAGGCTCACGTGTTATTATTCCCATTTTATAAACACGGGAACTGAAACTGAGAGCTCACCAAAGTTGCCCAGGTGATGATGAGCAAATGTATGACAAAAATCTGGGGGGGCTGAATCTGACTTTTATCTGTTAGCCCTCTGAAGTGGAAAGAATAACTGTAAAACGTATGTAGAGTATTTACAGTGTGTTACCTTAATAGTACCCTGCCTTTTTGGTTGGATTAATATTTAATTATTTCTACAAACTATAACACAGCTACATCAAGAGAGATGGAGCAGCTCTATCACTGAATGGTTGGGGCATTCACTCGACCCAGATCCAGACTCAAGTCACCGCCTCAGTGGCTATTTATACAAAGTGTTGCAGTTCCAAACAGTGCCTGGGATGCAGCAGTTCAGAGAAGAGTTTTTCACATCCTAGGTGTGTGCCTCCCAACCCAAACCACTGGCTAGTTTGGGACTCTCCTCCTCCTTCTCTAATTTCTCAGGAAAGTTGATAAAGTCTTGGTTTTATCTCAGTGTGGAAGAGTAGTACGGTGGGGGTTTTTTTAATCTGAAAAGGATATAACAAAACCTACTATTTACCCAGCTTTGGTACAAATATCGAGAAACAAAAAAGGGTCATGAAGTGCTATGGAGTGGCATCTGTTTGGTTTTCTGCACCTGCCTCTGAATCTAAACTTTTGGGACAAAACAGTGATAATTTATCTGCAGTCTTTGTGTATTTTGAGATTACCTCCATACAGTTTCTTGCCATTTCAGACTAAAGAAACAGGACCTGTGAATATTTTGTAAACAAACTATCCTAAGAAAATACATTGCCAATTTGGATCACTAACTTCTGTTTCAAGTCAGAAACTGAAAAAGGTCACTAAGGAGGCAGTGGTGGTTCAGCTATCACCGCCCAGGGACAATATGCTCCTAATTACATGCTGGAAAACTAACCACATGGCTCCTCCCAGCTTCCTCCTCCCATCCATGCAACAGCTGCAGCCAGCCCCGAGTTACAGTTGGCAAAGGTGACCGAGTACATTAGAAACGAGCTAAAGTGATGGGATAATGCAGTCAAATACAGCTCTGTGCTGTCTAGCGGGTAACTCATGGCAATGTAGCTGGGCCATGGTTTTTGAAAGTTACAATGGCATAGTAAATAACTTAAAAGCACATGTAGTGCACTAACTTCAAAGCACAGTGAGTAGCAGAAGTACTGGCTGAACCAATGTGAGGTTACTAGGGAAGAGTAGGTAACATCAGAGATGCTGAGACAGTACTCTAGCTGGGGATGCAACAGTCTCAAATTTGCAGCAGCAGCATAAGCGAGGACTCATGTCTACAGAGCCACAGTTGAGGGTCTGACATTTACTAACGTAATTTTTTTGCCACCTTCTTTGGAAATTTCTGTCCTTCAGATCTTACAAACTCAGCAGAAGAGCAGTGCAAATTAAAGGACACCTTGAGACGGCATGCGGATAAGGAGAGGAAAGTTGAGCCAGAGAGTATTTAGGGTAAATGACACTGAGACCAAGTAGGGGAAAGTTAGAAGCAAAGCCATGTTGGTGGACATAAGAGGAAATTTCAAAATAACTGAAAGGAAGCTTAGAAAGTTGAGCATTATTAATGAGAATTCGCCACAGGCATCAGCAATGCTCAGCTCCTCCTGCTACTTGAATCGCCAGTTAGGCATCTTTGGCCTGTATCTGTGTATGGTATAATGCCAAAAATTACTGAGCATCTCCCCTTGATCAAAGAAAATGCATTCAGTCCACATGAACTATTTCTTTCTGAATCACAGAAAACAATGGGCCTCATTCTCTGATCTTTTAATTCTATTTACTGTACTGGGATTATGCCAACATAAACCACAGGATCTGTCAAGTTTTACCCATTGAGGGAGAAACTCACGTACTCGTTTCCCTGCTGAAGCTACGAGGTGGAGGGGTCAAACTTTACAGGGTTATGCAGTACCAAGAGGTGACCATCCTCCCATTTGACAACCCACGTACAGCTGGGGAGTGACTCTGTCACCCAGCCACATTCCCACGGCATGGACCGATGGAGAAGGAGGGAAGGTGTGGTGTGGTGTGTGAGCTGGGATGCAGCCGTGATGGGACCCGAGAGGTGTCCCATGAGGTGTCATACTTCTGACATCGAGGGCAGCACCAGCGGGCTTTCCTCATCATATGACCCAGTGTGATGCTATCCTTCAGAGAACTGAGAAAACAGAGAAGTAGTGAAATGGAGTAGAAACAAGCAGCTTCATGTATTTACCGGAGATCCTCAATAATGCGATGCCACAAGTTATACAGGTCACTGTGGGTTCAGATGTGATGTGGTAAAATAAAATAAGGCACTGGCAAAGAATCTACAAGGAAAGTAGTGACATATTTCTTGCAGCTTGTTCTGTTCCATAGCATCTCCATTTATTAATTTTGTTGTTATGATGTACTGCTGAATTGTTTGTGGAACTTGCTGACATGCCTAGTAAAAAGAGTTAGGGTATTATGTTTTGCTCAGTGTATTTGAAAGCTTAGTATCTTCTGGAGTTTTGGAAGACATATTAATTGTATCTTTATGCCACAGTGAAAGATAATTTCATATCCCCATTTTGTTGCCAGTGTAGAATGTTCTGTGATAATATAATATTATTATGCCTGAACCTGATGTTGTGATGGCTTAAAATAACCTTCAGGGCACTTCGGTTGTGTGAAATGAAACTGGGACAATTCCTAAAAGCTCAAGAGGGACTGTGGATCTATTAGTTTTGGCAGCAATAAAGTAGTTGGGATAAGGAAGATCCTTTTAAAACCTGAATAATTATTTTTCCTAGTTTGACAAAAAATAAAAGAAAAATATTTTAAGATTTTTTTCTATTTAGATTTTCACTACTAGCAGAATTTGCAAAATAAGAAAGGATAGCTGTATACGCTTTCAGCAGATAAGTTGGAATTACATTTCCATGTATGCTGCCCACAAATGGAGATACAAAATCAATTTTCTTTTCTGGAGTTTCTTCCTCTTCCTTCAGTGTAGCAAGTGAAACTTTATTATCATTGTGCACGTATTTCAAAGGAGTGTTCTTTTACATGACTGTCTGGACACCTAGCATCATTTGATGCCTAATCATTGCCCCGCCTTGTCCTAATTGCTTTTGTTTTGCTCATACTCATTTTCTCCTCATCAAGAGATAAAAAACTGCGTTTTGAAATTATTTAAGGTGACAGGATTTTGCTGGCTTGTATGGACTGACAGAAAAATTCAAGTTTGAGCTCACAGAGGTAAGTTTCTACATCGACACCTATATTTAGGTATATAAATAAGTGGCCTCTTTTTTCTAGAACATCTGCACTTTGTTATTTTGTCAACATACACGTATTTGTCTGCTGTCCCAGTTCACAAATTCTCACCACCTACATTTTAAAGCACTTCTCTGTCCATCGAAGCAAGGCAAGCATCTGTTGACAAAAGTATGTAAACTAACATGTCTTTAAAGAGCTCATCTTAAATAAAAACGTTTCAGAAATCACTAAAAAAGTACTCTGAGCAGGTCCACCTGCAATGAAACATAAACCACATCGGTTAGGGCTTTTTCTGACAACTGTGCTAGAAGAGGGCTATAAAGAGCACAACTTGTCATTCCAGTTCCGACAGATTTTTTTTTAATAAACTGTGAGCTTTCACAGGTGCAGTTTCAGCAGAAAAATAAGTGACACATAGGTTACACGCAGCCTACCAAGACTCAATTTTCATGACTTTTGTGCATAACTGATGGCTGCCAACATAACCTCTTCTTAAGGCAAAGCTACCACTTTCCTGCAGTAAGGCGCTACGAGGAAGTGGGACGCCATGAGAAGTGCCATGAGAAGTGCCATGAGAAGTGCCAAGTATCCCCACATCCACGATGAAGTCCTCGGAGCTGCTCCCCGAGTTACAGAAACAGCCGGCGGAGCTGCCCAACCCCTCAGGACTGGCCGCTGCGGACGTCGTGACAGGAAAGGCTTCCTCACCCGGCGCTCCGTGGAAGCCCGAAGGGGCTGACCCAGAGGAAGCCCCGCGGGGGCCTGGCTTGCGATCCCCCGGCTCCAAAGCCCGGCCCGGGCAGAAAGCAGGCCAGGGAAGCCCAGCTCAGGGTGCAGGAGCTGGGCAGCTCCCTCATGCGAGGGCCGCAGGCCGGCAGGTGAGCGGCTGACCTGACCTGACCTGACCGGCCCGGCCCGGCCCGCCCAGCGGCTCCCACAGCACCCGGCGCTTACCAGGAGACCCGCGGGCAACGAGAAAGCGACGGCCGGTCGGTCGGCGGGTGGGTAGGTGGGTGGCGCTCTGCGCATGCGTCCCGGAGCCCGCCAGCACCTTCGGCGCCTGCGCGCTGGCTGGAGCGCGGAGCGGCGGGCGAGGCGGCAGGGGTGAGAAAGCGCATGCGCCCTGGCGGCTTCTGAGGCGGGGAGGAGGCGCAGGGGGGAGGGGTGGCGGCTTCCCCCCATTTAGCGGCGCGGGAGCGGGCGCGGCGCTTTCGGCT
>VYZV01043442.1:0-17311 GCA_013401275.1 Pandion haliaetus | reverse complement strand
TACCTACCTTCCTGCTGTTTGTGGATGTATTGTTAATGCTGTGAATGTTAATACTGTGCACCTAAGCGTGTGAAAATAGGTACAATGTAAGACATCTTTACGCAAATACATTTATATTCATATTAAAGGGTGATCAACTGCATTAGTAAAAATTACATCCCTAAGTCAAAACAAAAAACTCATTAAAAAAGACCATTAATGAAATTTAGTTGTCCGAAATTAACTAATCCAAAAAAAATCTGTATTAGATGCTTACATTAACTTTTGTCCATTGCAGCAGAGATGCCCTCTTATTATTCATGCACCAAATAATACATACACAGAATGAGAACAATTTATAAGAACCAAGACATGTTTTCCTTTGGGTGCAAATAGAGTAATGGCAGGCCAGAAAGTTCATAATAAAGTGTGGCTTAGATTTCCCTAGGGTTTAAAAAAAGGCAAATAGTATTACAGAATGGAATAAAATAAGTGTTCTTACTAGAAAGAATTAGCAGGCCAAATTTTACTGCCCCTTGTAATACATGCCTCAACATACCCTACTGTGAGTTTAGCTGATGTTGTATGAAGGTATGGAAATTGTTCTGATGAACTAGACTCATTGTTTATGTAACCCGAGAATAGTTCTGGGTCAGCCTGAAAACCCATCTGCTGCCTTTAAGACGGGGTAATTGTACATGTCTGGAAACAACTATGAAGAAGACAGACAGCATCTAGCAGTGCTTTCCCAGAATAATCTCCTAGAAATCATCATGATTCCTGATTCAACAGTAGTATCTCTGAATTTAAAGCTGCCCGCAATAGATTTTCCCCCCCCCCCCCATTTTTTTAATTATTCTTTAAAAATAGGTAAATCACTGGACTCTTATAGCAGTAAGTTTGTTTGCTGCATAAAAACCCTTTCTTCTGTAACACCCTTTAGTTCTTCTGTAATGAGAAGGGGTGAAGTATCATTCCAACTCTCTTTCCTCATGCACTTGTGATTTACAGACCTTAGGTAATGCTGAGAAAGGCCACAGATGCTTAGCAAGGGCAACTGCTCTTGCAGCATGGTTGCATAAAGCCTCCTGTGGACTGTAACCGATTAGCACAGATGGAATGGCAGGGCTGTTGTGTTTTTAAACTCAGGGAGTTTTAAAATTGCACTAATACAGCAAAATCTCTTGGAGAGGTTACACCCTTCCTTTTGCACAGTTCAGAATTGACCTTGGCATTGTCTGCACACACAGATCCTCACAGCAGTCTAGAGAGTTTAAGTCAAGGTATTGAAAAAAAATAATCAATGGTGCAAATAGAGAGCTAAATTGTTTATCCCCTATTGAGGCCAGCATATTTTATCAAAATGGTTCTAGCCTAGCAGCCAGAAACTGTCCATTACAAGGACTGATAAGGAAGAAATTGGCATTTTCTTTACCACACTCTACAAACCAGAGTTTCATGTTATATGCCTACAAGATTTATTTGACATTTTAATCTATAAATACATGAGGTTTCCACTAGTAAAAGCACAGGAATTTTCTCAGTGGTCATTACCACTGCTTACATATTGAACAAAGTAACACGTAGTATTGCATATGAATAAGCAAACTTTGGTTCTCTTTCTACATGGAGAGGTCTTAAGGACCGATCTCTTTTACTTGTTAAACAATGGCTTGCAGAGGACAACAAGGCAGCTGAAGGCCACACTGAATGCTACACTCTGGAAAGCTTGGGACACTGTAGAACTTAATCAGTTTTTTGAAGGCACTTTTTTTGAACATCATCACCTCCTCAGGCAGCCTGGAAAGAATTCTGGCATTTACATGAGACTCGTCAGTGGTGGCTGCTTTGGGGTTACATGGCTCAAGACTACCAGTCATTGGCACGCTGTTGCAGCTAAGGGAACGTGCTGTCTTTTTCTTGCCTTGAACAGATAAGTAACTGAATAAAAAAGAGGTTAACTTATGTTTGGTAACATCTTGGACATCTTCTGGAAAACAGTCATCTAGAGGATCCCCTTGACCTTTCACTTGCTGACTAATCACGCATGCACTGGGACTTGCTGCTAACATCTTAGGCTGAACAACTATTTTTCTGGAAGGTGTTTTGTATTTTCCTTCATCTAGATAAAGCTGAGAAGCATTACTAATGGCATCAGAACTAGGCTTAGCTATCATATTAGGGATTCTTGCCCCATCACCAGAATTGATGCAGTGCAACCCATAATTCTGGCTAACGATTTGGGCTGCAGTGTGTTGAATGATGTTCCAGTCTTGCAGAATATCTTCCCTGGTTGTGAACTGAGATGTTACAGTAAAGCGAATGATGAACTTGTCATGAATGGTTGCTGGAATAAGGAAGAGCCTGCCAGAACTGCTTAGTTCTTTCAGGAGTTTTTCTGTCAGCCAGTTGGGACCCTGTTTTAAATACAAATAAGAAAAAAACAACAACAACCCTATAGTTAGAATTTCCAGTGACATCCAGATATCTCAGTAAGAATTCCAGCATTACAAATTCTTACATGAAAGTTTATTCACAGTTCTTAATGTCTGGGGAGAGATCAGCTGTGGTCAATTCATTCCAAAGAGACATGCAAAAGGCCCAATCTTTACCTTTAAACGAAATACAACCAGTCCAAGATGTCTCTTGGCAGGAATTTCAAAGAGTGGATCACTTTTAACTAAGGATTCAAAGAATTTGGCTGTTTCAGTACCCTATAATTAAGGAGAAAAAGTAGTCATGTATTGGTTTGTCACAAAGCCACTGTAAGGCACTAAATTAGGTAGTTAAAAAGCATTCCTTTCCTTAGTAAAATGCATCATTCCAATGCATGAATGGTAGCAAACAGAAGAATGACAACAAAGCTAAGAAGTTGAAAGTCTGTCTATTTGCCCAAACCCTTGACAATGAACAAGAGTAACTGGACTACGCATGGGAATTTTCTAGAAGAAGGTTTGAAAACAGAATGCACCTTCTCAGATTAAGAGTCCTGCGGCAACCGCTGATCCACAATATGATCCCTTGTATTTACACTCCATCAGAGACTTAAGCCTGTAAATTTTCATAGCAATGGGTTCAGCCACCCATCACAGCCAGCCTCCCGAACAGCTGCCACTTTGCCTCAAAGAAAGCTTCTACAGATTAGTACTCAGCAATGTGCAGAAGGCATTGACTTATCAAGTCACTTTCCATTGCCTATTGCTTCCAAGGAGGGTACAGGAAATGTTTTGTCTACACAGTCAATCTTTACAGATTACTTAAGAGTAAAGTCAGCATGCATTTACTGTTCCCATGCAAGCTTTGTGTGGGAGAGGATTTCTGTTACTCATCTTTGCATCACTGAATTTATTAAACTCAGCTACCAATAAATGAACATTAATGCATTTATGCTTGCATTGTTAATTCACATACATGTCGGACATGAGCTTGAAGCTTTTTCACCCCAAATGAACGAATCACAAACCACAGCTTCAAAGAACGAAATCGACGACTCAGTGGAATTTGCCAGTGCTGTGAAAATACAACAGTGTATCAATGAGTGCAAAAACAACAGAAAGGAGCGTCCCCTTACACTGCTAAGTCTGTTGCTTCAGACCCAGGTCAGAAATCTCTGTTGGCACAAATAATTTCGTATTACTGAAAATCTACTAAGCCTAGGAAATAATAGCCAAAGAAACACTATGTCTACATATTTTTCAGTTATTTGCAAACATGAGATTTTGGCTATTCCCCTTAATCTATGGCCTAGATATGTTTAGAATTTTTGTTAATTACCAGCTAATAACAAACCCTTTTCGCATTTAAAGAGCATTATTAATTTAAGATGTGTCCATTTGCACTTTACAACTGATTGCTCAATTCAGTTCCTGGGGGTGCTGGTTGACAGTCGGCTAAATATGAGCCGGCAGTGTGCCCATGTGGCCAAGAAGGCCAGTGGCATCATGGCCTGTATCAGAAATAGTGTGGCCGCCAGGAGCAGGGAAGTGATCGTCCCCCTGTACTCAGTACTGGTGAGGCCGCACCTTGAGTACTGTGTTCAGTTTTGGGCCCCTCGCTACAGGAAAGACATTGAGGCGCTGGAGCGTGTCCAGAGAAGGGCAACGCAGCTGGTGAGGGGCCTGGAGCACAAGTCTGATGAGGAGCGGCTGAGGGAACTGGGGTTGTTTAGCCTGGAGAAAAGGAGGCTGAGGGGAGACCTTATCGCTCTCTACAACTACCTGAAAGGAGGTTGTAGTGAGGAGGGTGCTGGTCTCTTCTGTCAGGTGGCTGGTGATAGAATGAGAGGAAATGGCCTCAAGCTGTGGCAGGGGAGGGTTAGACTGGATATTAGGAAAAATTTCTTTCCTGAAAGGGTTGTCAGGCATTGGAACAGGCTGCCCAGGGAAATGGTGGAGTCATCATCCCTGGAGGTATTCAAACAGCATGTAGACAAGGCACTTCAGGACATGGTTTAGTAGGCACAGCTGATGGTTGGACTCAATGATCTTAAAGGTCTTTTCCAACCTAAATGATTCTATGATTCCTGTAATCGGCATATTTAAGTGCCACCTGGAACGTTTTCCCAAATCAACTATAAACAGTGAGAGTTGATACAGGGGTAGACCCTTCCAGAGGAAGTAATACCTACCACTTGGAAGAGTGAAAACTTGTAAAGGAGTACTAGGGAGCTACACAATTACATGCAGGGTACTATTTAACCACAAGAGGGACTCATTGATGTATTTTTTTCTGTCCCTCTACACTCTAGTGAAAAACACTATTGATTTCAAGAAAACAATTATCTTTTCAGCGCTAGGGTGAGATCATAGCAGAAACAATTAGCAGTGAATATTCTTTTGTTTTACTGTACTGAAATCTGCTGTAAGATGGTTGTAAAGTGAAATGCCTCTTAGCTCTTCTATGAATACCCTAATCTGAAGAAAAATGTAATTCATTCTACTGCTGTTTCAGAGCATGGTGTTTCCATTGCTTACTCTTTTCTCTATCTTATTACATATCAGAGATACAAGAAAACCAGCCAAAATGCCACCAGTAGGAATTATTTCACCAACACAATGCACAGAAATGACCCTTCTACCTAAAAAGGCAAGGCTGGATCCCCATCTGTGTAAAAATCTTAAGTACTTCAATCTCTATACTTGAAAGCAATTCTGTAATTAATTTTAATAACCAGGCCTCAGTTCAAAGTTTTATTATTTAATCTGCATTAGGATCTCAGTATAATTGGTTTTATGCTTTAATGTAATAAGACTAGCTATAAGATAAGCACGCTCCATAGTGTGAGGAATTTTGCAGCCTGTCTGAACATTTTATAGGCAATTTAAAATATCGACTCAAATAACAACTTACCATGAAATCAACAGCAGCTCCTGAGTTGGGATGTCTGAGGTAGACAGGGTTAACACTGAAGGTTTGATGTAATTTGTATTTATCCTTAACCCTATCAATTGTAGAATGAACTGTATTTAGCAAAAAATTGTGCAGAGAAAGATTTTGCAATTTGTATGTTATCCTTTTGGTGTTGTTTGTGTTTTGCCTTTACTCACCAAAATCCAGTGCAGTCAAAATGAACCATCATCCATTTAGAAGGGTTAAAAGTAAAGGAATCTGCATATTCAATTCCGTCCAAGAACAATCGAAATTCAGGACATACAAATGCTGTTCCTGCATATGCAGCATCAATATGAAGCCAGAGTCCCTCAGCATCACCTGTTGGAATTGAAATTGTTGTTATGTAAGGGACATAAGGAATCAAAGTGCATGCTTAATCTCTGCTCGGAAAAACTAGGTGCACATTATTGCAGGAGGCGGACAGGCTGACAACAAAATAGCAAGCGAGACAAACAACTGACAATCTAGTTTTATTCTAAAGCTGTGGATCCAGAACCCCAAAATACGTGATAATGCTGAAATCAGATGGACCCTATAGCAAAATTCACTATTCCTTATTTCATGTGAGTGAGGCTTTTTAACATTTGATTTCTCTTACCTGCCTTTTTACTAAGTGAAATTCCCCAGTACAACTCAGTTGCACAAAGCCAGAATAAAGCCATGGGAGCAAGCAAAAAGGACCCAGAGATAGAAGCCACGCTCTGACCCATAACAGAAAGTGCCACAGGTCTTCGGTAGCTACTTGTCAGAATTTATGCTGGAATAGAATCTGCAACCATGTCAAATTTACCTATTGAACTGGTGGCTACAAAGGATGTCCTACCAAACACTACCTTCAAAACTCCTTTGCTAGGTCAAATATTTATGTATCCATCCTACAACAGTAGTGCACTCTGTACTGTACAGTCTGTATTCCCTGAATAACCACATTAAAGATTTATCAGTTGGCAAATTTCATCCATCTTGAATAGAATGTATTTTAGCATCCTAATCTAAATCTTACAGAAATCGCTGCAAAGTCTTGTGCTGACTCCACTGATCTTTGAGACACATCTGAAAAACTCAGCTAATTAGTGTTTCTACTCTCCTTGGTTTTAGCATGAAAAATTCTCATAATATCTTTTATGTGCTATCATAGTTCAAAATCAGGAAAAAAAAGACACTTACAAATTGGACCCAGTTCTGAGAGATTGTCAAAAGCACAGACACCAGTTGTACCCAAAGTTGCACAAACCTAGAAGAAAACAAACCTGTTAAGATGGCATTTGTTTAATAAATGGATGCAGCACTTTAAAAGTGGAGAGGCTATCAGACAGTCGAAATTATATTAAATTTTTTTTGTTCAATAAAATAGAAATTCTTGTACAGATTTTAACCTTCAGCTAATGTATTTCAACAGAGTAAGAAATGGTTCAGATGTAACTTTATGTTGACATTAAGAATACAACACTATGTCAATACACCCAACCAGAAAGTTGATACATACAAAGACTGGCACTAGGCCTTTCTTTCTGTCTTCTGCAATGGCTTTCTTCAAAGTTCTACCTCTGAGGGAAAAGTTCTCATCCACAGGCAGAAATTTCACCTTCACAAGAGAAATCAAGCCAGCCTTTTCTACAGAAGAATGTGCCTTTAAAAAAAGAAAAACAGTAAGAAAGCAAGCTTTGAGGCTGAACAGCTGTGTGAAGTTATGGCCTTATAAAAGACAGTGGTTGCAACAAAAGCAGAGGTAAGGTCCTTATTATAATCCATATTAATACAAGTCTGAAAGTTTCTTCTTTGTAACTAAAACAAATAATACACTGTTAATTCCAAGGAACGCATATGCTCCATTTATTTGGGTACTGGTCTCTAAAATGTAAAAATAGGCATCCTCACGTTGTGTTTGGAAGGCCATTTATCAAAACTCAGATCTTAAAGGAGCCTCTAGAAATGGATCAACCTCAGTTTATTCCCTCCTCCCTGCCATAAGAAGATAAAACCCCCTGAAGTGTGCCTACTTCTGGGTAGACCAAAACCCCTCACAAGAAAAAGCCCTTTTAGTTATACTAAGAGAGAACCTGCGTGAGTGTGTTTCCTCTGCAGTTTTCACAGAGGAATACGATTGCTCAGTTCAGGAGTCCAAGGACAGAACATGTTTGCAAGCAGAACCACAGTACTGTGTAGATGTTTTGTCCAAGAACAAGCACAGAGGCCTGGAGTGGAGACCACAACCAGGAGCAGCACTGAGTTAACACCCTGAGTGTGCCTGCCTGAGTGGAAGGAGGCTGTGAAGAAACAAGAGCTGAAGCAGCATGTGATCAGCACCTACTTACTGGAGTAAGTACTGGGACCCTACAAAACCTCATCTCATACTGATTTTGTTTCCCCATTTGCAGAAAGCAACATTAGAGGGATTCGTTCATGCTTGTGAGGCGTTCATGTTTGTGTTTTTCTCTTGGTACAGAAATGTGAGTTCACCTTGTATGGTCTGGGTGAGACAGCAGAATCAGATTTGCTTTCTTTGTAACCATAAGAACCTACTTGATCAGAGGCATAAGCGATGAGGCGAGAATTGAGTGAGGACTCATCAGTGTCTGGCTCAGAAAGCTTCATCTCCAGAATTTTGTTTTTCCTTGCTGCTAGCAGTGCAACCAAGGTTGATTCACTCACAGTGCTCTGCAAAGACATTACTCATTTACTGCAACATATTGCTACTTCATTGCTATTTTGCCAGGGATTTACTGAAGTCATTGATGTGCTCAGCAGCCCACCCCCTCTTTTATTTCTACTTCTGCTTTTCTGGGATGCAGTGGAAAGTCAGCAGCTGATGAGCAGCTCTCTGGGCCAGCAACACAAAATAAAACCTTTTAACTGCTGTATATTTTTAACGTGCAGGACCGAGTTGGGGGAAGTAAATAAATCATATTTTCCTTTTGTTCTTCTACAGCTAAAATGTAGTATCCCCCGTAAAAATTACAAACCTGAGCAAAGCTCCTTATAACAACACAGAGCCTCAGCACTGATTCGAGGGGATACTTGCTTAGGCCTTATGAAAGGAAGTGAAGGTTCAGGCCTTGATCTTGCAACTCTCAGAGACACCAAGCAGACATGAGAAAAATGAAAATTAATTTCTTGCATGGCTAAGGACTGCTGGTATAAGGACAGTGACAAGGATTCCTTCTCTAATTACCATAACAATCACTTCAGTGAATAATTTGGTGATGTGAAACAGACTGGAGAAACCAAATCTGATGCTCATTTATCCTTACTAAGGCCATGGGAGTACCTGCTCCTCATCCCTTAACACCATTAGGACTAAAAGCAATAGAAATTCCTATTCTATAGCCTCCTATATTTAATACTAAAATTTGGGAAAGTAATGTCAAACTGGGATTTGTCTCTATTCAGACCCATAGAGCAATCTTGGTGTTTTTGCCTCCAGGAAAACTATCACCCAGAGGGAAATTCACTTGAGTGAAAACAAAATGTTGATGAGGCCACCTCTAATCTCCTCTACCTGTAATACTCCTCCACCCACACTGTCGGGATGGTGGTGCAGGAATTTATCTGGAAGGCCCAGCATTTTAGCCAACCAATCCATCACATTCATTTCCAGTTCTGTACAGGCTGGACTGGAGGCCTAGAAAAATTAAAAAAAAGACAATCAGGCTGCAATTGACCCTGCAAATACAGTAGAAGTATAACCCTTAGAGTAAACCACGTATCACATTTTAATTAATAGCTATTAACACTTTTTAACTGCCTTGGGAGAAATCTTACCTAGATGCAATGAAGGCAGATTATAAGCTTTGTAGCATTGCATATATAAGCAGCTGACTCTAATACTTTGGCCCACACCTAGCAGAACACAATGCTATTGTAATAAAAATTATGTTGTTTGGTGAGTTCTGTAATACAGACCTCTATGTTAAGGTTGCAGTTGAGGGTCAGCTCCAGGTTCCTTGCTCATTACCAGTTGCTCCCTTGGAACACCAAATACAGAGACTCACACCAACCTCCTTAAAATGCACTCTCCAGATTACCTGTATCACCTCAGTGCTGAGCTTCTAAACTATCAGTAATTTTCGAGTCATTAAAAAAACCAAATCCACAATGAGCCATTTGAGACAAAACCGTGGAACTGCAATTCACCACAGAAGTACACGCTCTTGGTCCCTAAAGGGAAAGGGCACTGATCTATCTGCCAACTGAGAGTTAAGGGAGGCTTTTTGAAGACTGGCAAAAGAAAGAGGAAAGCTGTTCTGCAGTGTCCAATTTTCCACTTAGGAAAAAGAATCTGTTTGCATTGCAAACTTAACAGAAATCTATCAAAACTAGATTGAGGGCATGGAAATTGATGTTTCTGTGTATACAACGAGCTCATCTGATACAGCTACATGGAGAGCATAACCATCAATTTCTTATAGGTTTATGAGTTTCTACTGCTTTCTTACACAGACACATACATCTAAAAATATGGGCAGCTTCAGCACTGGGGAAAACATTGGCTTCCGAACGCTACTGTGGTATGTGGAGTCATAACCAAATAGCACTGCGTAGCTACTGCAGAAGGATACAAAACACACAGATATTCCGGGACAGGCCACCAAACAATTCTTTTCAGAAGAGGAAAAATAGGAAATGTGTTCTTTCAAAGGAGCAGGAGAACTGGAATGGAGCCCAACCTAGCCTGCAGTCATGGATGGTGGCTACTCTATTGCCTGCAGTGCTTGTGTAAGACTCTTGGCACTGAGACTAGACGACAGGGAATAATACAGTGGGATATGCAAAGAATTAGAAAACTGACATTTCTAGTGGTGTATTATCCTCATTCACCTCTTACTACTAGGTAATGTTTGCTCTTNTTTTTTTTTTTTTTTTTTTCAAGTGACATTTTTCATTTATGCCAATGACATACAATTGCTTAAAGTAAGTAATTATACTGACTCACAGGACAAGAAAGAATGACTTTGACCTGCTCCTGCACAATACACACACAGAGATGAATATCTAAAATAACAACAACCAAAAAAAAATTACCCATGTGAATCCCAAGCAGTTAATTGCATCAGCCAACATATCTCCAAGGAGCGAAGGCCAGGAAGTAAGAGCTGGAAAGTAGGCATGCATGTGTGGACTTTGCCAATGGACTACCTAGAAAAAAAATTATCTAGAAGTTAAGTTTGAAAACGTCACAAAATTCTGCACGAGATGTAGTGATTACCATCTGTTTAAAGTGATGGAAAAGGATCACAGCAACATAATAACGTGCAATTATAGATCTGCTGGCAGACAGCTACAGAGATAATATCAACAGGAGTGCAGCACTAGCAAATGATAACACTGTGCCGTTATTAGATAAATTCCAAATTATAGCAAAAGCATTTATCTGAATTAAACAGGCAGACAAAGATTCTGAACAGGAAAGAATGGTCTTTTGAACATTGCACAACAGAGTCAGAAATACTTGTCGAAATATTTATCTTTAAGGGGAATCCTTGCAACAAAGTTGCTCTTGCTAATTTTGTCCAACAGCTTGCCTTTAGCTACACACAGCAATTTAGAATTATATAGCCCCCCTCTATACATCTGAAGGAGCTTGTATGTGGGACACCAACATATTTAATGTGAATACCTCTCCTACATCAGACCAAGTTTCTGCAAACATCTATAAAGAAAATTTTAAAATAGACTTTGAAACAGCTTCTTACATAAAACTTTTAATTAGGTAATATGAACTCCCTTAGCAGAATCTGCAGCATTTATGTACAAGAGAAAGGAGACCTTTACATTCAAAGAGCAGGAGACAGATCTTATATGTACATGACCTTGGGCAAGAGATGTTTCACTTTTCTGTGCCTGGGTTTCCACATCTCTGAAATTGAGTTGATGCGGTTCAGCAGGTAGAGGCCTTGTGAAGCTAAATTCACCAGTGTCAGAAAACCGTTATTTCCCTCTAAGCAAACATGAGTTACTCTTAATGTATAAAATACTTGAAAAATACATTCAATCTATTCCCTAAAATTGTAGTTAGGAACACAGCAGTAACCTCCAGAATCCTTCTGTGGACATAATGTCTACAAGACTTACTCTGCATTTTGGGTGCTTTACTTATTTAGGTAAATGTTCTGCAGAACCTGTGCATTCTCAGGATTTGGTCTTCACGCCAGGTAGTAATGGCTTTTTCCTGTCATGATTATAATTTATTTCTTACCCCGGGCATAATAATCTTCTCTATATCTCCAAAGATGTCGTCCCAGCTGTCTGGGTCCATTGGGGCAGAATCCGGCAACTGGGCTCTCATGTAACCTGGCTGTACATCAGGAGTCACCCGTCTCTCTCTCACATTACTCAGGTACTGGCAAATGTAATCCACCATCTCCTTCCCTGGAAGAGGCAAACCAGTGCTTTGAGTTTTGATTGCAGCAGAACTCACTAGTAGTACTAGCACTTCACGCAATCTGTCATTAGCATTGGACAGGGCTGGGAATACTGCTCCCAGGATAGCCACAGGAACTAACTTTCCTCCTACACCCTACTTCTCCCATCTAATAATGTAGGGACATGACTTCTAGAACAGGCTTCATGGGGACAGAACAGATTCACAGGGTTATTTCAGTGTTGTCATTGAGTAATTCAGATGTACCTTTAAAATACAATCATGGTACAAGTACAGTTTGTTTTGACTACTGAGAGGATAGACAGATTTTCTTACCTACAAATAAACTGAAATGGCATTTCACAAAAATTAAATTTTCATAATGCCCCATGCTTCCCTGTCGTTATAGCATACCCCCTTTTGCATCCTCTGAAAACAGCTGCACAGCTCCACACCTTTTCTCCACTTTTTAGGAAATCTCCTCCAGCCCTGGGACCAAAGTTTGCTCCCCATATTGAGAACTGTGCCAGTATCAATGCAGTTTCATGGCGTCAGCCAGGGAAGAGCCACTGCGCATCACCCGCCAGCACAAGTTTATTCAGAATCAGTTTTGCAGCCTTCCCACAGTATTTTAAATGTAAGACCAAAAAGCTTAAGTCACCCACTGACTCTAAATCCATTAATTTAAACTCAACCCTGGGACACATTTTTGTCTCAGCCTCTGCAGAAATAAGTCTCAAGGACATGTGTGCAAATAAAGAATATATAGCCCATCCTAATTTTGGGTACCACTCCCAGCCCTACAACAGTTAATCTCTGTGAGCAAATGCCACCTATTTCCAAGAGCAGAGGATCACTCACCTCTTCGTCTGTACTCCTCAGGCTCCATACTGATTCCTTCTAGAGGCACCTCTTCAGACCTGGGCCACGACCTTTCAGGAGCTGTGGGCAGTTTGGTCTGGTGCCCTGCTAGCTGCTTCACCCTTTATAGCTCCCTTTATCTCTCAGACTCATGCATTCTGGAAAAGGTTTAACGTAGGCAGGTTACTGGTGAGTGTTTAACTCCTCCCAACTGAGGGCTTTTAGTCTCTTGTATGTTCTCATCTGTGCTCTTTTGATGTGTAAGATAGTATATCTCTAAGAGGAGCTGCCTCTGCGCTAACCCTTTCCCATTTTCAAACAATCTTTCAGAAGTCTCACAGTAATCCATGTCATGAATACAAGACACATTAACATCAGACCTGTGGGAGAGAAAAAGCTCAAGAGCTTCCAAAACCAAATAAAAGCAGCCATGTTACTCTAGCACGCTGAACTACTGCGCTAGCAGTAGTCATTAAAACAAGGCACCAGCACATAACAAATTTGACACNTTTTTTGAAGAATTGTAGGACTGCATTTTCCCAAGAAGAGAGTATACCTGCATCCTCACAAGTCTTCACTCCCTATGCTGTCAGTCCCTTGCTGCTAGAAGGAAAGGCATTACAATTATTGCCAGTTCCAGAAGTGCAATACAAAGCAGCAATGGTCCTCTTTGTGGACGTCCTGCCCTTCCGGATCAGACCAGGTTACACTGCAGGGTGATGTTCCTCCACTGATATCACCCTAGACTGCTGAGCTGGGAAAACACATCTTTCCCCTGCCTTCCGAACCTGTGCTTGCTTTTCTCATATATGATATGCATAAGCACTGAGATTTGGCCTTGTATCTCCAGAATTCCTCTAAGTCCTCCACCTGGGTTGTTCTTAGTTTGGAAGAGCAGCCATGTAGATTACCCCTTGTTCCAGTTTTAGGACGTGAAAACACATCCTGACGTATCTTTGGCAGCATGACCTTTGACACTGTAGTCAATGTTGAACGCTTATCGTCTTCACCAGAAGGAACTCGCTTGCTCTACACTGATACCAGGCAGTCCTGGGAAAACAGAGAGGTAGGACTTACGGACTAAGCACCAGAAAGAGAAATTATTACATAATACAATATGCTTGCCCTGGTTTTGCTATACCTCGGGCTCCTGCTTAGGGCTGGCCCTGTTGGAGACAGGATGCTAGGCAGACCCTTCGTCTGATACACGACAGGAGTTTCTCTGTTCTCATCATAAAGAGAGCTGGCTGTCAGAACAGTTTTGATTTTCTGCCTCGTACTATAATGCAGCTTAATCGCTTTCATTATTCAAGAAAGTCGTTAGGTCTTTTTCCACAGTGTACTTTCTACAGAACAATGTGAAAACCTTTCCTAGTTTCTGCTGTGACTAGATATTTGAGAAAGAACTGTTTTACAGATATGACAAAGATGCTCTGATAGACACACATCAGATTAATATACTGAAATTTAAAAAAAAAATTATAAAAAAGGCACTGAAAGAAGTCCAAGAGGTGCAGAAAAAAACCACACTATATGCGTATTCATCTGCTTTATCTCACATTTCTCTGGAAACATCAGGAAAAAAATAACAAGCTGCCCACATACTTAATATCAATTTATGAACCTCTCTTGGCTTTACTGTAAATGCTACCATAAAGGGGAACTAAGAAGGTGAGAAGAGACTGCCATCAAACACAGGACCAACTCAAAAAGAGTCAAGTTCTCAAAAACTGTGGTTCTAGCTACAAGTAACTAATACATTAATATATGGACATCTGTTCAAAGAAAGCTGGTAGCTAATTACATTTATGATTTCAATTTGGAACAGCAAATAAGGAGCAATACTTTTAACAATATTTTCAGAGCTAAACTACACAATAAATATTCCATGTGACATACACCCTACGCCTTTGCTCAAAGGTGATAGTTTCATCAGGTTGGTTTCTCGTTCTGTGCAGAAGAGAACAAACAGCAGGTCCTGTTCGGAACTAGAATAAAATAGGTGATAATGAATTACAGGTAGGGTAAATATGCTGGTGATAAATAAATTTTTGTTATAGCTACCCTGCACTTGGAAGGATTTTGTTACAGACAATGAGGAATAGAATATTTGCTCACAGGAAGCAGAATGAATAGAAAAGGTTCTTTTCATTGTTTGCTACAAGCTCTGTGCCGTCAAAACCGTGGGAAATTCTCCATTTGGACGTGAACACTACCACTATCACTACTCAGACTAACACTAAAATTCTTATCGTTATTAAGAGTTCACAGAGATTAAACTGTAGTTAAGTTTGTGGGATATGAGGACACAAACGTTATTTTGATCACAGAATAATTCAATTGGAGCAATGCCCAACCAGCACATTTAAGTTGACTAACTGGTTCCTGCATTTGCTAGAGACATAATGGATAGTTTCTGAAAAAAAAAACCCTAAAATACAGCAATTTACAGTTAGTCACTGCACAAGGCTTGCTTCAAGTCCTAGTACCAGCTGAGCATGATTATATCCCTGAAAATAATCCTTCTAAGAACTGCCACCACATATTTTCCATTTTTTATTATATTTTGATTATTTTGGGGTCAAACATGCCAATCAGCATCAAAGATGCTAAATTTATACCAATACTAGGATATTTTGGGCTTTCCTAACTGCCAATTCTATTAAGTCAAAGTTTGAAAAAGGAAGATTTTACGCAATTCTTTCCCCACTCCTCCCTCCTCCCTTTGAAGGCCATTCTAAGCCTAAAACTGTTTTTCATATTTTTCTGAGTGCCTAACACAGCACAGCTTTGACCCTCTAATGCCCATACAAAACAACTGAAATGGAATTGATTCTACACTATATATATGTGGAAAAGATATTTAATTGTAAAATAGAAAAAGTAGGCCAGAGTACAGTTTTAAGGGTAATTCTTCTGTGTACAGTATAGGTAAACTAGACTTTTTGCTTAAGTTTATATAAACAATTCCATAAAAGCAGTGAAACATGGAACAACAAAGCAAAGCACAGAGTTTTATCTTACAAAAAAGGATTCTGCACAGTAGTTGCAAATTTAATGTAACACAGCACTGAACAATCTTAAGGCAGCTCAGTCTAAGCACAGGACTAGTGGCCAGGAACTCCTGAGATCTATTCCCAGGTCTACCACAGATTCACGTGGTCTTTGGCCAGTCATTTAGCACTCCCGGTGTTGCACTTATACCAGTTATAAAATTGAGACAATAACACTCACTTACCTGCCTCAGGCAGTACAGTAAGGGTTTTTTAAAAAAGATTTTACAATGCTCTGAAGATGTAATGTGCTATATAAATCCTAAGCATAATAGATCACTGCACAGACACACACAAACACAGTATCACAGTGAAGAAGAATGATGCTAGGTAAGAAGAGCATCACTACAACATAAAAAAATTACTTGTCCAATTGCATAATTAAAATGCAAAAGTCCATTTAGAAAAAATGTATCACTGAAATAATTTCAAGGCTATTGGGGAAAAGAGATCAATAGGAATATTCTAAAAGAACCAGAATTTGTGTTCCAATGGAGACATTCTTTTCTATTCATTACTGAACTTTAAAATGTTTGTACAGGAAAATTGTAAGACACACAAAGTGAAGTTTCAATGCCTCCACTACCAAATTTTAAATTGCCTCTAATGTGTAAATTAAGATTTTTTTGTTGTTGTTCTTTTTAATTACAAATTACATTCTTCCAAGAAATATACCATCCACAATAAAACTGGCTGCTAGCTTACTTCAAATGACCTATAGGCTAAACGTTTTCCTTGTAATTTTTTTCATCTTTGCTGAAAAATACCTATGCAAGATGTATGTGTAGAAATTATAAAAACATGCAGCATATGTACAAACTGAAAAGTTTAAAAAATATTAGCTTCATATACATGTAAATCTACTTGAATATACCTGAAATTAAATATAAAAATTTCACCACCTAAAATAAAAAAAAACCAAAAATGGTTTTCAGAGAATCTGAGACAACTACTTAAAGCTGTACAAAGATTTCCACCTGGAAATGTCTTATGCAGAGAAATTTAAGTTGTTACCATGTAGAAATAACTGTTAATTCATTTTGCCACATAATTAATTTTCAAGTTGTCAGCTTAGATCAACAACATCACCCTTAAAACTGTTCTGTTTTTCAGAAGTTAGTTTCATACTAAAATCAAAAATTTCACAAAAACATTGGCTTCTCCTGTTTCTGGATCCCTTCAAAAAGATTTATCAACTCATTTTTAAACTGTAAAAAAAACAACTATTTACAGTATTTCATTTTAAATACTTTTCACAATTTCTAAATTCAGAGTTTTTATGTTACAAGAAATTCATCAGAGCTCACGGCTTAAGTCCAGTTATCAACTTGTAGCATCTTCTCTATCATGTAATCCTGTGTCTGTACCTATATAGCGTACAGTTCAAGATTGTACTGCAGCTTTTTGCAAGTAACAGGCTTTGTAGTATGTTCATTTTTTATTAAACAGCTTCTTTATTAGTCTGGAGGCGGTTCATTGCCTCTAACTTCTGCCGATAGGCCTCTGCTTCTTGTTCTTTCTTTAGAAGCTGCTGACGGTATTTTTGTGCTTCTCTGTTTGCCTCATCCAGCTGTTTCTGAAGAGTTTCTCTCTCCTATTAGAAACAGAACCAGCAGTATTTGTCAAATATGTATCAAATACAAGTTAAAATGGCAAATACTTTTCC
>VYZV01043437.1:50549-53660 GCA_013401275.1 Pandion haliaetus | reverse complement strand
CCATACAAAACATCCCGTGCTTTTGACATGTACAATGTTTTCTAATGCCTTTATTCTGAGGCACATCAGAAGCAGCAATAAATTCTTGATGCAAATATTTTTGATTTGCTAAAAGGACATGAACCATTACAGGTCTAAAATATGCTTTACCAAACTACCCAACAAAATTAAAGCAAGTGTCTGAAATGAGACAATGTAAACTGATAAAGCTTCTGAATTCATCCTAGCACATGAACTTATTCATGAACAACAACAAAAAAACTACCTGGGGTCAGCTCATCTTTAAAATGGTGTGATAAAAATATATATATTAAATAAAATAATTATGTTTGCTGACATTGACTGACAAAGGTGATTGTTAACTACCGTAAACTACGAAATGCATTTTACCATTGTTAATTTTCCTCCCAAAATGTTCATAATAAATCAATGTATGGAATTATAGCCTCTTGTCGAATTAAGTTTGAACTCTTTTTGCATGTACACCTATATTAAAAGAATAGTTATATGCTACAGTAAAACAGTTAAATACTTAATAAATGTTAAAATTGCATACAACCTCTATGACCAGCAACCCAGGAGCATTTAAAAAGCTTTCACCTTCAATCCAATAGACATTACACTACGCTCCTATTTTTAAGTACTGGTTCAATAAACAGTTTATGTGCCTATGTCTACATCAATGTTAGGAACTATCAGATTGAAGAATAGAAGTACAGCTCAAAACAGGCAGTGCACGTTGTATACAGTTTAATACTTCTAGCAATATTCCAAGTATTTTAAGTATTATTTCGTTTTCCTTGGAATAAGCATGCATCTATGCAAGGAAAAAAAGTTGAATTTACTGTACCATATCTCTTGTGAACAGACGTGTCTATATTAATATACTTCATTGATTTAATTTTTAGTTTTCTTGGCTTCCCGCTCACCTATCTAGAAGTGATTTCTCTGGTGATAACTAACACATCATGCTAATGAGAGAATCTAATGTACAATAGAGAAATGTCACTACTAATAATATTTGCATGAAGTTAAATAAAGCAACTGTAAGAGAATGTCAGACAGTTGTTCTTTAATAAGATACAGTTACACAATGAAATTATGTTGTTAATTTTGTTACATCATTGAGTGAATCCTAAATTACTATATAATGACGCACAGATCCATTTATAATTCTGATATACTGCTTTTTCACTCTCACATTGAAAAATACGTCTGGAAAGGCTATTACCTTTTTATCTGAAACAGATTAAACATGCTTCTTTCATAACAAAAAGGTACATGGCTCTGGCATTTTGTGTCACTGTGGGTTACAGCCATTTCTCTTACGGTCTCATTTCTGAAATGACTTAAAAGTATTTTAAAACATTACAGCCCTTAAGGTAACTGGATGAAGAAAAATGACATTTCTTATTCTGACAAACACAAAAAACAGTTATGAAAGCAGACAATCACAAAAGCCTGCTTTTTTTAATCAATCAAATCCAGACCTTCTTTTCTGTTGTTAACATCTCCTTGCCAGAACTAGAATGGGCAGTGGATGCCCTGGACTTAAGCAGATGAGCATGGAAGAGAAGCCAAGGGTTTCTGCTCATTCTCGACCTGTCACTGATCAAAGTGACCCAAAGAAGCACTCCTTTTTAAAAGTTAAGATTTATGCCCCCTGAGGTTATCAGACATTCTTCTGTATACAGAATGGGATGACCCCTTTCAAGTGAAACACACACTTTTACATGGACAAAAGGTGCATAGGCAAAACAATGCAATGAAGTGGCCATGTCATAAACTTCTCACAGGTAATTTAAGACACTATTCCTCTTCTCCTCTCACCCCACCAAAACCTGAATTTGCTCTGGAATGTGGAGATGCCATTTCCTTGCACTCCCATTCTCTAAGAAAATAATCCAAAAATAAATACCATCATACTTGTTATTAATACACCAAATCTCTACAATCAATCCTAATTTTTCTAAGACACATACAGTTCTTTGTCATAATGAAGTAGGTTTTCCTTTTATTCCGAGAAAAGTTATTCATTCCTACAGTATGCAAATAGCAGTGCAGTGTGAGTTGAGAGGTACGAGGAGGGAGGGATTGCAAGGTTTTGTTTTGTTCTAAATCATTCTTCTTGCCATGCTCCAGTCTTTGTACTAAAAACCTGCTTGAGATTAAGTTACAACTCCAAAGAAAAGTGATGGTGCTCGGGATTTGTTTCCTTCTAAAAAACATGTGGATAGCCAGCATTATACTTAGAAATTAAAAAATAGATGTCTCTAGCATTACTATGTATAGCTGGAAAAGTTTCATTAAACAGTTCTTTCAAACCATGCCAAACTTTGCTTGCAAGTTATGTACATTTCATAACTTCATGTTATTTGTACTCATGAAAACAATTTTTCTTAAAGCGTAGGAAAAAATTTAAAAATACTTACATTTCCAGAAGATGGATTGAAAATACTTAACAAACAAATGGATGAAAATAGGTAACAGAAACAATATTCAAAATTTTAGTGATTTAGAAAGAAACATTGGCACTTAGACACAAATTTGCAGCTGCACTTGCACACAGTCTGTGCTTATAGTCTGTGCAAGCTAGCAAGTTGTAACAGCCTTAACAAATCAGAAATATAAGACAAAATATTATCCTTAAAGAGGAGAGAAATGCACTTAGCAAAATAACTTACCCTCCTCTTAAAAGCATGATGAAAGCATATTTGGACTGAGTATGTTTAGCACATGATAAACAAACAAACAAAATATGACAAGGTGATTAACGCAGTATGTGAACGTGTTAAGTACAGTTTTAAGAAGTAAATCTGTTTGAAATTACCACCTTTGCAGTGCTACTGTGTGTGTATTCCAATGGATGGATACACAGTGATGCAGCATCTACCACAGATTTAGTCATTTAGTACATTACTTCTCTCCTTCTATACAGAATACATGACCATGCATGTTCAATAACGTACAAAATCCAGTTAATACTCATAAATTAGCACATTTAAAATATTATTTGAAAAAGAAAACAAAATCTAAACAGCCTAGCTTACGTGCATAAATGTTTTGCTTGGTCTAATGAGCTAGTGGTCTCAAATTATTTGACCCCTTTAC
>VYZV01043437.1:43049-45549 GCA_013401275.1 Pandion haliaetus | reverse complement strand
CCTTAAATTTACAGTGCCTATGTAGCATCTTGTCTAGCACAATAATGCCAGCATATAAACCCAAGAAAACAAATACTTACTGAATTTCAAATAGGGAAATGAAAAGTAGTAGTGACTAAGGAGATAAAAGTAAAAATTGCAGGAAAAATACCACAGAAGAACACCTCCTACAGTAGCAGATTAAGCCTCCTCTAACTGTACAGCAGTATGGGGGAAAAAAAGAACAAACAAAACTGACATGAAATTTAGCAAAAATCGTAATAATAAGAATCCAGGCTTAGAACCCAGTCCTTCCCTTTGTAATCTATTGCCCTCTGCTTATTGCTATATTCCTTTGGAGGCAGAAATATTCTTTAAATCATCTGTGGGAAGCACTGGAACTACTTGTTAGTAGACAAGTTTGGCACAAACTGAGTAGAACAGTATTTTTTCGCCCCCCCCCCTTTGGCTAACTCATATGAGAATCAGAAACAGTATAGACAAGGTAAGGGCTCTAACAGCATTTGAAACAAATCCTTTTAAAAAGTCTTGTTTTCAAGAGATTTTTTATCAGGAATATGTTCTGCAAGTATTTTACTGCTATCCAATGGCATTTGTGCTGAAAGATAAAAGGATCCATGAAATTATTTTACATTTTCAGCTTCTGGGAATACCCGGGTGATGAACAGAAGAGGTGGCTACAGAATCCAGGTTGTAATGGAACTTAAAACAGAGTGCAGCTGCAGTTGTCTACTTGTGTTTTTGAGAATTTTAAGTGCTTTGTGAACTGTATGTGAGGTTAACAGTTTTTTCTTTTCATTTTAACTAACACTTATTAATTATTATCAAAGACAATTACATTATATGTGTGGCTTTGTGAATCTTTTAAAAATGCAACATTGTTGATTTTGTCTCTCCTGTTAAAACTACCAATACAGAAATGCACCATATGGCAAGAAAGGATAGGAAAGGTGATTACTGAAAGCCCAGGTGATGCCAATAAGAAAATCCAGCCAGCATAATGTGCTATATAATGCAAACATGTCTTATTTTTTTCTAAATTCCATTATTCTAATCATTTAAGTGTTAATTAGTTCAGTCAAAGGGTTAATGCAAATAGTTCAAAATGACTAAACATTGAAAAAATATTTTCTTCTTTTTGTTCCAATTATTCTGTATTATTAATTAAGCTGTTAAAACATGCAACAGTTACTATCTTTTTAATGTTCAATAATATGTAAAGTCTTTAAAGAGATTTTTGTTCCACGTCTCTGCTTTAGATATTAATCAAGAAAATAATTACAGAGGAATTTAGTAAAAAAAATCTACATGCATATAACTATGTACTGTTCATGTACGTTCAACAAGGTCCAATTAGTTGGAAAGAATTTGCATTTCAGTTAGTATGAGCTAACAAGACTGTAGGGAGACAATGCGATTTTACTAGCAGGGCAAGAAAGAATGGTGTTTTTCTGTAAGCATCAATTCCCATAACTGATCATTTTAAAATGTTACTGATCTTTACAGTATTTGTTTTTCAAACATCTAGGAGTTCAGTATAAATGTTTATATTAGCTGTACATGCAGCAGTGTCCCTGAGACTACTCCTGGGGAAAAAAAAAGATAAAACAGCGAGCATAGATTTATTATTTCTGTTGATTCAGTATTTACTTTTCTATTTAATGATAACAATCCATTGATTATTCTAAAGGAGAATTCCTTACATTTGGTGTTCATTCTCAGGATTCATTAAAGGTGCTGGAAAAAGATTCAGAAAATCTTTATGTCTCTTTATGCAAATGTTCGAATTTTCAATAGTAACAATACATACACATGACGTACATAGTTGGTGATCTCATATGTGTGTACATAGTCTTCCTAAATCTCTGTACCCTCAACTGACTTACTGGGTAGTACCTGTAATTCCCAGAGTTCATCTTGCTGCAGATGTTAACAGTTTTTTGTAATTTGTAATGACAGTAAACTGGCCTTTGCTCTTCCCTTATTCAGTATTCATTTCTAGGCTTGGTTAAGTAGATAGCTGGGTTAAAGATCAGTGGTTTTTCATGTGACACATTCTGGTATTCATCTAATAGCTCGCTGGGACAAAACTGTCCCTGTTCTTGCCAAAATAATGAAAATGGTCCTCCACATCACATGACAATCAGCCCTTGCTTGTGCTGAAACAACCAAGCTTATATAATTGACTTGTTTTAAAGACATTTTGTAACTGAATATTCCATACTGCCTCCAAAAAGGTACATATTTCACCAAGTAAGAAAGAATTCTTCTAATTGTCATTACAATAATGTGTAAGCAGAGACTGTAATGATCATGTTTACACTTTATCCATGGGTAACAACAGAGTTGTGAATTGTGTCCGATCAGGAATATAATCTCACACTTGAAAATTATGCAAAGCCATCTTGATGGTCATATTCAGAGAGGTGGTGATTCCACTGCAGAGATGTCATTCTTTATCATCCCCTGCTCCCTAAGAATTATATAAGGGATTCTGCAA
>VYZV01043437.1:16362-43035 GCA_013401275.1 Pandion haliaetus | reverse complement strand
CTCCCTAAGAATTATATAAGGGACTCTGCAACATCTGTTAGACTCTATGAAATGTTAACAGATGTCTAAAATGAAAAAAAAGGGGGGGGGGGATTAATAAAGGAAACCTCCTCTGAACAGATAATCCACCCAAATTTCCATATCTTAAAGAAAAAAAAATTGGCAGCACTGTATTTTCTCTGAAACCTGCCATCCTTACTTTGTAAAACATTTTTGTATGAGTTTTAATAGGTAACTTCTGACTTACAATGAAAATGCATAGGACTGATTATGTCATCATGCAACAATGAGACTGAATACTTTTTAGCCCCCTGTGTTCCAAATGTCCTTGCTGAATCCTCCCTCTCTATCTTCTCAACAGTATCGTGCATTTAAGAATCTGTTTTTCACTTTAATGTGTACCCATAATTCACACAAATTTTGGAACTGTCCACATCTATGTTTTACTTTTTTTTCTTTACTGAAGAATTTTCAGGTCAAAAGTGCTCAGTATCCAGATCTTCAGACAATTGAAGCATGGCAGAACTTTTCAACATCAGTAAAGTTTTCACTTATAATTAAAAATCATATTTTCAAACCCTAGACTAATCTAAGTTGGTTATTTATGCTTTTTTTAAGAAAGATATTTAATTTCTTTCCCATTACACATTAGGTGATGTGACAGGACATTTATCCTCAAATAAAAATTTTGATTTTGAGTCTGAAAGTGTACATTCCTGTTATGAAAGCTTTGGGTCCTAGCAAGCTGTCACACTGCAACTGATCCTAATCACTTCTTTGCCAAACTATGTACCAGCACCCCATACCACAAAACCCTTACAAAGACTGCTGTGACACACTAGCAAAAAGGTGAAAACCATGACCTATTGCCTGCAGATAAAAACCTCATCAAGCAGAGATCATCAGGATTTTAATCACTCAGCCACTATGTTTTAACAAGTTACAGAAACAAAAAAAGTCAAATACAGAAAAAGTAAGTACACAGACAAGACAATGACATCCATATATGCCGTCCTTCAGCGTTTAACACGATCACAGTGTGAATGTTGGCAGAGATGCCCAGTTACAGGTTTGGGGGATGAACATGAACATGAAGGATATTATACAAATAGAGGAAAGTTCTTATCAGCTGCAGGTGATGAACAGTATATACTTTTGTTTTCTTGTTTTGTTTTTGTTGTGCTTTTTTTGTTATTTAAACAAGCCAATACTGGGAGTTCAGGTCACCTGAAACTCCTTTTTACAGAGAGGGAAATCACATCTGTGTTTCTCAACCTACTTTGTAAGGGAAATATGTCAAATATACTAATTTGCCTGCTCAAAAACAGAAGAGTACACAAGTGAATCAGAGAGAATCAAAAAATCATGATTACAGCGGATACACATTTATAAATGACAAAATGCAGGTGAAATGGAGGATGCAGAAGGTTATAAAAACAAGTATCTTGATAAAAACCTTGTAAAAACACACAACCTAATGCCAAGTAACAGCAGTTTGTTGATTGTGCCCCTTAAATTTTTTGAGTAATTACTTGCTGTTTAAAAGGTATTCTACATATCAGCATGCCATTTAACTAGTAATAATCACTACATATATGTGGGTGATACACTAAACTAAAAAATTTCATGCTTTTCTCAGAAGAATTTTACATGCCTAGCAAAAATTTGGTGCAAACCCCTTAATTTGGGACAGGTAAACAGAGCAGATCATTCTGCACACTCGGCACAGTTCCACATCCGGTCTTCATTTCATCTGTGTTTGTGTCAGTGTCTTTTTTTGACACAAAACTATCTATTTATTACTTAATTGTTTATACCAAAGGGTAGAAGATAACCATGTTAAGGTATGAGTATCTGATTCAAAGCACAGTAGATACAACAAACTCCAAGAGACTTTGATTTAAACTGTGCATCTAATGAAATGTCTGTACAGCCCACCACTGAAATAATAGTGGGATTCAGACATTGTTTCGATTTACCAGGGATTAGAAGGACAGAAGGCACCTGACATGCCAAGTAACACAGGAAGATGTGTTACACAAAAATAAATGTATTTCACTTTTAAAATAAAATATTTCAAAACCAGTTGTATCTGCTGAGACTTAAGTTCAGGATTCAACAGAAAGAGCAAGTTCACAGCAACTGTTAACAATGCAACAACCCAATTTATGTAAGTCATTGAGAAAGATAATTCAAACACTTTGATAAAAAAAATCCACATTTACACATGCTTACATCCAGAGATTATCACTATACTATTATACAGGTGTACTACCGTATTACAGCATCTTTCAGCTATTGATTATCTGGGGTTAAGCAAGGTTTATATTTTTAATATACTACTAAACTCAGCAAGTTTTGCTGTTCTTCTTTGTAACACATCCTAAAACTGTGGAAAATGTCTGCTAGACACTACTTTAGTACAAGACCTTTACAAAGCAATTTATCCTCTGGTAGTTAATTTCATTATTCTCATCCTTTTAGTAAACTGTCTCCGCAACAAGCAAGGTCTTTGGAACCCATAACAGCCTAAAAGATTTAAGTGTAGGCTAAGCTTATGATCTAATTATTCGATAATATAATCTATTGTGCCACTTCCTCGTAACAATTATTTGGTGTCTAAAACATAAGTCTGTCATAATTAAATAACTAAACTGACCTAAAAATCCTGGTGGTTTATAGAACAGCTGAATTTTAGGTGGCTGAAAAGACACTTCATGCACAAATGCAAGACTGAATTAGGAGCAGCTATGTTTTTCTAATTACTGACTTGTTCAGAGTACACAGAATTGCCTGAACTGCCCAGTGTCCTACTAGCTCTCTGGACAATTAGGAAAAGCTGCATTAGCAAGAACTCAGCAGTCTCTGTCTCACTTCTCTCTGGAGGACCGGGGAAATGATGAGCTCCATCACCTGGCCAGCAGTAGCAGCAGCCACAAAGTCACCTCAGGGACTTGGACAAAGAGATTCATCTGCAGCCTTGGCAGCGAATAAAGTATGCCTTACTAACAGACAGTCACACGACCACACACTGGCATAAAGTCCTTTCATTAAGAGCTGTTGTCTAAGTGACCTGTCACAGAGTTTCATAAAGCAGCATTAATACTGTGGGCCAAAATGAGATTGATCTTTGAGCTTCGTGGTCTCCTGTTGACAACAGTGCATTATAAAACCAATACTAAATACTTTATAAACAGGTCTCCCTCCAGTGTATTAGAGGAACAGTGCATATTTCATGCCCTATAGTTAGGTAGCCACATATCCATCAGACAATTAAATAATTTATAAGATACTCAGAAGTACAATAAGACTCAGTAAACTTTTAAATACTTACAAGCTACTATTTTGTTTGAAAACATAAAGATACCTGCTCACCTGCTGAGTACAGAGCATCAGTAAAATTCAATTTTTGTAACATCTTTTCACCTGAATTATCCTGATTGCACTGAAAAAAAATCCAGCTCTCCACTCAGTTAAAAAAAAGGGCACTAATTTCAAAAATACTTTCTAAATTTCCTACAATATTACTTTCATTATATCTTAGCTTCCTCTGCTTGGCATTAGACTCTTTGTCCTTTTGTACACTCTGGCCAACATGGCTGCAAGAACCTTCTCCTCTGCAATGCCTGCCATCTGGAACCACCCTGCTGCATTTCTCTCCCTCATTCTCCATCTATTTTCAGCCTTCATCTGGAAACAATATGTCTCTGTTCTCATGTCTATGTCTCTTAACTTCTAGTAAAAAGGAAAAAAAACTTTTTAATTTTATTAGCTCTGCACAGTGTTTTGGAGATAAAGTTTGTGTGAAAAATACTATACAAAGACATTTCTTTATTAAATCACAAGATTGCAGAGGGATAGAGCTTACAATAAAAAGCTATCTAAAAATACTTCCTCTTCTTTTAAATTTAATATACAAGATGATAGTTTGGATGGATTTTTTAACAAGTGACTTCATTGTAAAATGCAAAAGATATTCTTAATATTAGTAATTCATTCACAGTTTCAGCAAAAAAAATTATGATTTGGCCTGCTTTTCAAAAATTGTGGAAAACATGCAGTTCTTGAAGACAAATACATCTGAGACTGTTCAGCACATGTGGAAGAAAATCAGGATATGTACTTCTCTTTTCCACCCCATAGAAAAGATGTTCTCTGTGTTGCTACCACAGTAGATGAAGAGACACTAACTACATATAAACACTGAAAGCACATTTCTATGATATTTGCATACTGGTTGTGCCAGCAATGTAGGACATATAAACAGGTTGAGCTCCTATAATATTAAGACATTACGGGGCAAATAAGCTTGTTACTTCCTTGGTTCATCTTCAAAACACGAAAATGCTGTTTATGGAGATTCTGAAATTTTCATGTATAATGCTGCCTGAATCTCTGTTAAAATGAAACTCATAAGCAGAATCTCGCATTATCTAAGCCGTTCTGAGCTGGATGCCTGTAAATTTGTTCTAACTCACTTTAAAAACTGAGATTTCTCTTGATGGGAGTAGGTCCCAAACCACCACAGGCCTGGACCTTTGTATAGTATTGCGGATGCCATGGTTTCACAGACAAGCCACATTAATACAGGATAGCAAGCATCTGGAACCCACAGCTGTGTGTGCTCCAGCCCCAAAGCACCCACAAGTCTATGCCAATTCAAACCCCTATTCCCAACCCACAAATGAACCACACTGGTTTTCTTCAGGAGCCAGACCTGAAATTGAAACTTTCGGGTTTTCTCCATTCACACAACTGAAGAGAGAATGGGAATATTGGGGGAAAGGGGGCAAATGCGCCCTTAAGGAAAATCACAATGGACAGTCCCTGCCTTGGCTTTCACATATGGCCTACCTGGGACACGTTGACCCACAGGGGCCTTAAATGTGCTATTTAAAGACTAAACTGGATTTTGTTTTTACAGCTATTGCAACAGGCTTACAAGGCTGGCACCAGAGAAGCATCTACAAGTCTATCTGTTACAGAAAGACCAAGCATTTGAAGGGTGGGGTCGGGGGGGTGTTCAAGGATGGGAGAAAGGTGGAGAGGAGGGTGTCCTAGATAACAATGTTGCTGCTCAAGCCCTCATAGGTAGGATGCTCCTCTGCCCTTTGGCCTGCAGCTAAAAGGTACGAAGACAGTTCTAACCACCATTTTGCAAGAAAGCCCTGTGCTACACTTTCAATAGTGTTAGTAACGTTATCACATGCACAATGGAGAAGAATTAACATGTCATCCCCCTTAAAATACCTTGCGTCCTCTGCAGCACAATGCTTAGACCTTTCTGAAGCCAGATAAGGAAAGGCAGATACTTCCAAGTTACTTCAGCCTAAATTTTTTAAGACCTCCCTCTGTACTTTTGGGTCCTAAAACAAAAGGCTAGGCCTGTTTTTCCTTTTTATCCCATGGATGTGGATGTTTCAGCCCTTTACGTGTGCTGTATACCAAACAGAAGCTTCAGTTATTGGACAAACATTTTACTACCTGAGATTAAATTACTTTTCTTACTACTTTTAACCTGAAAACTGGGCTTGCAAGTTCTTGTGGGGTACATAAATGTCTCTTCAAAAACTTGCCAATTTTGCAAGAGAGCTTTTTCTCCTTTATGTCAAATACTTCTTGGAAACATACGCAAGGTTCAATCACAGCCAAAGAGTGACAGTCCCCAAAACAAGATGATCACTTGGAAAATGTGAAGAAAGGACACTAACATCAACTGATTTCTCCCAGAGTTGACTGGTGGGAGGTGAAGAAAACTCTCCCTCGAAGAGCATTCATCCTCATTTATGTGCATGCTCTGAAGGAAATGTGACAGTATGGCTGAGCATCAGTAATACCCACCGAGCTCCCTCAGGATGCCAGCAGTTAGACCCTTTCTCCCTTCCTTTCCCAACACCAGTCTCACTGTTTCAGTTTCCATTGAGATTAGCAAAACTGAGCAGCAAAAAGAGTAACCCTTTGCGAAGTATTAGTTTAGGTTTAATCAGATGGTTGTATGCTAAAGACAGAACTACAGAGACAGCCATTACAGTGCAGGATAATTCTAGTACAATAACTATCAATACTCCTTCATCCAACACACTTCCAGGATACTTATGAACATGTTAAAAGTCAATCATAGGAAAAAACTCATTCCACTTCAGGAAAAGGAAGGATTTTTGTAGGTGGAAAATAACCTGGGAGAATGTCAGTGGTCTATGCCCCTGTTGTCCAAAGCTGCTGAACAAAAAGCTTTAAGATTTTGTCTGATGATAAGCTACTGAGTAAGCATTTCTTAAAAGGTGGTACGCAGCTCAACAAGTTTAAAATAGCACAAAAGCATTCCACTCTCCACTCTGATGTTAAAATAGCAAGCTAAAGCAAAGCCTGGTGGGTATCTATAAAGATTTTTAACCTCCTGAAAATATAATATTCTCTTGTCACTCTGAAGGTGTCTTAGAAGCAAAAAAACCAGCACCTTAAGTAAAACTACAAGAAAGGAAGGTATGTCCTGTTTTGCTTAAAGGATTAAATTTGTCTTAGGAGCACATTTGGATGGAGGGAGAAATTCTGACTTTAAAAAAATTGCCTTTTTTCTCTTTTGATAGAGGACTGATTCTCTAGGATTGAGCTGTCTAAAGAAAAAAAATCTCAGTGAGTTTTAAATCAGAGAGACTAAAAGAGTAAAGCAATGTAGAAATTTTAACAATGAAAACTTTTCCTATATTCTTACTCCCTCCTCACATACAAGATTAATACAAGAACAATTGAGAAAAGTTAAAAACCTGCCAAGCCAAGCAAAATCAGGGCACAAGCAGGTTTATTTGCTTTGCAGGTCACTTTTCAAAAGGAATACAGGATAAGCATCAATGTAAACACATAGAAGACTATATAGTGTCATACAGTTGACTTAACAGAAGAGGTAACTGTACAAAGGTAATTAAGGTGAAAATTATACCTAGAAAGCATCAAAGAAAACATCAGCTGTTTCCTGTCAAATAATGTAGAGTTCTTAAGAAAAAAATTAATTTTTTAAAAAATTGTTTAAGAAATTAACCTTGGACTCTCAGCTTCTGTATTGCTATGGATGCTCCTGCAATCACACTATAAAAATCATCCCATCCCTATACAGGAAATAGGAATAAAATTCTGCACTTTTCTCGATCAATGACTTACCATTATGTTTTTTACTGGATTTTTTGTAGGTGAATGTATTTAAATTGACTTTTCATTTATCTGTTTTTCTAACACATTAATAATTTCAGAGAGTAATTATAATCCCGAGATACTAATTTAGAAATGTTATACTTCTCATGCTTTCTCTCTTTTGAATCCTGTCTTGACAATTTTACTTATTGTCATGAAGAGATCACATTCACAAAAATGAAAAAAACAATCTTTCAGTATCCTAACATGTTGTGTTGAATCCATTTGAAGTTTATTTCTGATCTTTGATAAACAAGAAAGCAACACTGCTTATCTGGCAAGTTGGGATCCTATACTTGTGTACACATGCACAGCAGCTGATTTTCACAAGGTATGAAGCAACAGATGCTTTGTTTTTGAGATCAGAACCAAACCCACAAAATAAATCTCTCGAAGAAGCTGAGATATTTAGAATTTTCACTTAAAGACAATTTATCTCAGGATTATTTACACAAGAACTGAGAGACAGTGTCATTGCTGTTAACTGCATCCTATTTGTATTAAAACAAAGTCTAAGAGACAAAACCAAGCTCAGCCCAGCTCCCTCCTCCAGCTGTGCTAGGTGCTGTACAAACAAAAGGAAGAGAGAGTTCCTGTCTAGAAAGGTTTATAGTCTGAATAATCAAGAGAGACAACAGATAGAAGAAAGGAAGTATCTCATTTTGATTTTTACTATTGGGAAACTGATACATCGAGCTGGAATTTTAAAGAGTACTTCACACCCATAGCTCATGCCAGATTTTCAAAGAGCCAAGAATAGCAGGTATCAGACTACAAACTGAGAAGAGAGTTACTGGCATGATGCTTCACCAGAGCTTTAAAATTAACTAATTGTAGAGTTTGTAGTTAAGTGGCAAATGAAACAATACTATTGAAAAAATATCGTAAAAGTTTTACAAAATATTGTAAAAACCCTGTTGGTTTCTCCCTGCCTCCCCCCGCCCCACCGTTTCTATCACCTCAAATACTAATTTCATTCAGTGTCTCTTATGACTCACTAAATTCAAGACATGCACTTTCTATCACAACACAGAGACAGCAATTAGAAGCACACTGAAACTGCTGTCAGGTTGTCTTCCTAATCCTTAACATGACTTGATCACTGCGGGTCAAATGCATGACTTGATACTGGTGCTTTGGAGGACAAAGTCAATGGCTCTACAGTTTTGTTGCTGTTTGTTTCACACAGGAGCATCAAGATTCACTAATCCTGTAGTAAGTGAAACATCCAACACTGGCAAGTAAATAAAACAGGTGGAGGAGAAGCTTATATATAACACTAGAAACTGAAAGTTACAGTTAATTCACATAGCTGCCCACTTCTAAAAACAATTTTGAAGTACATTTCATTAGAATCTGAAATGCATGTTTCTAGCGAATTTCAATATACATTTGATTTACAAATTCCAGTAAAAATGTGCCACAGCTGGCAGAATAAATTACTGTAATAAATCATTATTAAATAACTGTAAATCTTTACAATGGCATAATGTCTAATAAAAAAATATGCATGCAAAAATGAGTGTTTGTGGAGAAACATTCTTCATATAGTAGAAAACAAATTACAAAACTTACCATCCTGGTAGTACAGGATAATTCAATGAGTAAATGCTGGAATAAAATTCACATAAATAGTGCTTAATCTACAGCGATTTCATGTTAACAACTGCATCTGAACAAATTGCATGGTAAAGGGTGATGGTAGAAATACTATATTTCAGGGCTTTTTTATGTTAAACATTCACATTTCTGGTAGAAAACTCCGGCTCTTGCAATGCATCATCAGAGCAGAACATTTACTTTCCAAATACCATGCAAACATTGCTAACTGTACGTCTGGATTGTAGAAACATTTTCTATGTTTTAGGGTTTGGGTTTGTTTTTTTAAAAAAAAAACACCAAAAAACCCATCCGAAAACACAGGACCAAAAAGCCCCAAATTGCTTCATTTTAACCTGTGTTCCCTCTGATGTGCAGCAGATGGACATTTACAGTAATCCATTACTGCAGAAACCAACTGAAGAGCTATTTGTTCATTCTAAAACTTCCCATGCCTTATTTAGCTCTTACAAGACTTCATTTGTCAAAGTACAGACACAGTGCTGATGTCGCATTCAATGGCGCATTTCTATAGTCAAGATGAGCTGCAGCAGCGCGACAGGCCCCGGAGTATCTCGCCGCTGAGTGTGATTGCTTCCACTGCCTCTTGGGATGGGTAAATTATTAACTGACACTTTCACAACTGAAGAACTGTCTAAGATAAACCCATTAAAACTGTTAGCCTACAGAACACTTCACAATCCTGGTTTGTTAAATCTTTGTCAAAGTCATCACTTGGCCAAGCTCTTTAAATATACATATGCATCTATATAAAATTTATTTATAAAACTTTCAATTATGAAGTTTCCTCTACCTTTCCTTGTCTCATTTTCTTTGGTTGAAGGAAGTAAACCTTGCAGTTAGAGGAAGGCTGCTAAGAACTGAATTATAAAATAGGAATGACAAAAGCTTATCAAAGATAGAAATATACTAAGCATTGTGATTGATGTGATTAACTGAACTTAGAAAATTCACTACAAAGACACAGTAAGTAGGTAATGCAGGAAGACCGCACCACAACCAACAAGTCAGTACAAACTGGAAACAGGAACACAACATCAGGTGGTGATGGTTGCTGGAAAATTTACCCGCTCAGACATAAAAATCTATTAACTCAAAGAAAGAACGATAAAAATATTTTCCGTGCATATTTTAAAAAGTTTCTCAGATGAGGTGACAAGCAGGTTTTTGCAAAGTCGAAAAAAGTTCATTAATACTACCTACACTTTTCTTCTTATCTTTATGAATGCTAAAGAGAATCATGATATTAACATGAAGAGCTGAATCAGCTGACTCTTAAAAAAAAGACAGGCTATTACAGTTACTTCACTTTTTTGTAGTCTGGTCCAGATTTTGCTTTAAGCCAAGGAAGTAGACAAAGAAGTAACATTTTGTGTGCCGATGTATAATATAACTAGTATAGAATTTATTTATCCCCAATACATGCCATATACCCAATTACCCTACTGCCCTACTACATAAAAAAAAAAAAAAAAAAAAAAAAGGATTGATGAGTCATATAGGAAGCAAAACTGTTTAACTAGCAAATTTCTGCTTCATTCACAGACAAAGTTGCCGTGGGCACTCCCTCTTATGCGAGCACAGAAGAAAAGCCACACTAACTCCAAATCCAACCACACTTGCCATAACATGATCATGAAACTGCACGCAATTAAAATGGTTTGTAGACAGTAAGAACACGCCTGAACATTATGGGTATGCATGGAAGCAAGAGAAAAAATTTTCAGTGAGGTACCTTCTCTAGTGGATTAAAAAAACAAGAAGTAAACAGTACCACACTCTAATCCCGATCAATTAAATAGCATATCATACAGCCTCTTCACAGAGAAAAATACACAGTCTCTCCTACAGGGGTTCATTTTTGGGGAGCCTGATTTAATGCTCATAGGTACTGATTTGCTATTCTAGTTGACTTCTGTCACAGCTGTGAATGGTTAGAGTAATCAGAGCCTGACAGGTCCTAAATCAGGAAACCAAATTTACAAGTCACTTCTGAAGAAGCGACTTTAAACTGTGTATAAAGTGGGAATTATGCTTCAGATACCTAATAGGTATACAGCAAAGATTTACATTAAAAAATGACTTACATGCAAATTACTTGTGCAAGTGACAAATATTATTTTAAGAATATTAAGAATGAGTGTTATATGTTACAGGAAGCACAGCTAGTTCATGAAACCAAATTAACAGAGATATTCAAAGACATTACTCCAGTATCTGCCTAACCAATGTATGTATCTGTCTCTGTGTGTGTATATGTGTATCTAAGTGTGTGTGTACACATGTACCCACATAGCATCACTGACTGTTTACACACACACACACACACACTCTCTCTCTCTCTCTCTCTCTCAAATTTCTCTTTTCCAGCCAAAAGGGAGTGCCTTTTTTTTATTAGCTGGAATTCACCCTGAAGTCAGAAGGAATTTTGAGGGGGCACGACAACGGTTCATACTCTTTGTTTTATCCACACTGTTCTATATTCTTTCTGATAATTTGAGATAGGTAACTAAATTACAGGCTTACAAGGATTCTGATGATCATAAAAACCACAAAAGTGTAGTCTAAAGTTTGACATTATACCTACAGAAACATTCCTAATGCCCATACACATACAAATAGTGCAATATAAGCCTCATTTTAGCGTAAATAATCTGATCCCAATCTCCTCCATGTACCTCATGCCCTAAGAAAAGCATTCATCTACTTCTCTGCCCTTTCAGCTTTCTAGTTTGTACTCAGCTGCATAATCCATAGCCCCACGACTATTTTACTCAAAAAGTTCTAAACATGCTGCTTGTACGTGTCCCTACTGCCATATGTCATTCATGACACACACTGCTACAGCATTATCCTCCAAAAGTTCCTCTGCCTGCAGCAGCAGCATTCAGAGATGCTGTTCTACTAATCTATGGACCAAAACATACAATGCATTTTGCCTGTGAATTCCTAACTGCTGATTTTCACAAGTCGTGACTGTGCCATCAAGATTTATTATATGACTTACATTGCCACATGAAACATCAGGGAGCAAATACTAAGTAATTATGTCTTTTAAACTTGTGCAGTGAAGTATTCTCCCTTATTTGGAATTCAGCTGGTATATAGCTTCGTAAAGTACACACCACACACATTGATGACACATTATAATGAAGTGGCAGCATAACAACTCAAGTGCATGTCTATGAAAGCAAGAACATCACAGTTAGTCTTTTGAGGGAAATTCCCAAATGCCACTATTTCACTGTGACAAGTCACAGCAGGAAAGACCCTGAAAAAGTATTTTCTCAGAGAAGTGATGTCCCAGTTTTAAGAAGGGGCTGTATGCATTGGTGGAGAGCCTACTCCAACTTTGAAATGTTCTGGGTTTGACTCCTGAGGCTTTCTTTCTACGTGCAATGAAGTAGCACAACTGCCATCACTAAGAGCCCAGGACATAAGGAGAGACAGTCTTTTAAACAGAGAAAAAGAGAAGTGGTCAGAAAAGGCTAAGTCCTTCATCAGATCAGCTGGCATAGAAGTGGCCATAATTTATGCATGTGAGGCATTCAGGCTTCTCAAGAGGTACAAATGCATGCTCCTAACACGGCAAGCATCAGAAGGTTACGAAGATCAGCAACAGCCTTAGTGTGAAGGAAGGAGCTATGCGACGAAAGTGAAAGTCACTAACATATGCGAACATATTTCTTTGAAAGAAAATAAGCATCTACCTGCAGAAGACAAGATGGAGTATTTCTTTCAATCACCATGTGTACAAACCATGTGTTACGGACAGCTTCACTGACATCAGAAAGCAGGATTCCACAGAAGGTTGCTCTGAACATCCAGAACTACAAATGCACCATTGAACAAAGCACCTGGCAGAGCAGTCACAGTAACTTACAGATATGAAATGGAAGCATGGGAGGCAGTGCTGCTTTACTTTAAGTAAAATTAACATGCTGAGAAAAAATGCTATGTACTATCTCAGCAACCATAGAGCTGGCTGCACAGCAAATGGAGAAGTAAACTCTTGCTAGATTTCCATTTCTACACACCATACCTTAAAGTCTTCTACTGTGAAAATGCAAGAGCCTCCTTCGGAAGACGCGTGACAGAGAATGACAAGAAAAAGTAGCAAAAGCCTAATACGGAACAATTTTTTTTAGTATTTCTTTGAGTTACAGAGTATGGGATTGGCAATAAAATACAGCTCAATGTTGCTCCCTAATAAAAGTTAAAACTCACTCTCTTCCCACCCACACAAAGTAATTTTGTTTAGAGACCTTCATTTCTTTTGGCCTTAGCCCATATGAGGGGTGTGTGATACAGTTGGTGCCAGTAATTGCTTCCATACAATACAAATATTTGAAAACATTTTGCATACTTGTTATGATTATGTATGACATTTATATTGTATTTAAAACTCCAATGCGCTTGCAGATTTTATTTTTGCGTATAGAAAACAAAGACACAGCAAAGAATGTTCCTTTAATATATTTAAGAGAACTAAGTCAATTTTATTTTCAGTTAATACCCTATGAACTCTTAGCCTCTCAACATTTGTTTTTTACATTGAAAACAAAAGTATGTACATTAACTGTAAAGCTATGGGAGCTATGTACACAAGTTTGCATATACAATCACATAGCGCATGAAACTGGACAGTTAGGCAAGTAGCTATGCTTTTGCAATTATTATACATGTTAGCTGCTGGCAGAAATAATGATCCCTATTCTGAAAAAAACATCTGCAAAAACTTTATCCCACAGATATGCATAGCTATTCAATCCTTTAATTTTACAGGTGTAAGATTATTCAGATATAGATCTCTAGAATTAAGGCTTTTGTGAGGGAATATTAACACATTAGAACATTTTATTTTATAGGTGCAATGCTATATGTGTCTCAAATCACTGATCAAAACCTCCACATATCTAATGATATATTACTTTACTTAAAACATACTTCTGTTTTTTTTACAACAGCCAGTTTTAATCTATGACCTTTGCAAACAATTGTATACCAAGTAGTCTATTGTCTAAATAATAAAGTCTCAAATTTCCTTCAACTGAAATAATAGGAAATTAAATTAAGTACATACATCATACAGCAGTCTTTTCATGACATTCCAAACTTTTTTTGTAGTCCAGATTTGGTTAAATTGGCAATGCTCCATTTACCTGCAGACTCAGCTTTTTCACCTTGCACCCTCCACTGAATGATTGCTATTCCCTCCTCCTTTCCTGTCTGCCTTGGAAATGCCACCACTGGTGCCTCAAGGGCCAGTTGCGGGAATACAGTGGAAAACCACCCCACTTGAAGTGACACTGATCTGGCACCACAGGGGAAGCATAGACACCTGGACTACAATAAGTTATCAGTTTTCTAGCAGGGCTATCCCTGAGTTGTTGACAGTCACAACCAAACAGCCCACCTTCAAGATAGTCAAAATTATCAAATACATGAAGCCAACTTTCGTCAAGCTTACAATATTGAAGTGCTTACCAGGAGACAGATCATGAACAGTAGCAATGGAAAAACTGTATAAAGCCTTCATGTTGTTCCAACACACAAAGAAAAGTGATTTTTTCACTACTGTCAGGTGAGACTAGGAAGACAGATGCCAGAAAGGTCATGGAAACAAATGGTTTCCTAAGGCTGTGAGACAATCACAGATACAGATCTATAGCAACAAAGGAGTTCATTCTAAGGAGAATATCTAAGATTCTTCATTCCCTGATCTTCCCTCTCTCTCCCCATCTTGTTCCACTCCTCTCTCACTGCTCCCTACTCATTCTCTGTAAGTAAGGAAGTCTCAAGTCTTCACAAAGTCCTCCTGACTTGTCTGCTTTGGTTTATCAATGCAAATGCTTAGGCATAACCTGCTGCCTGCTCTGACAAAAAGAGCTGACATGGGTCATGGCAAATCACCACTCTGTTACAATCACCATGATCCCTACTCCCCCAACCCCTTCCCTATAATAATTATTTCTGTCATCCATACATACCAACTTAACCCCAAATCTGTCATGGCCACACATATTTTGTCCCTCTTTCAACTTGCAAAACTTCACCAACCATTCTTGAAAGACAGAGCCATCAAACATTGTCTCTGATCAGATTCTTCAGTTTCTTAAATTTGGACTAACACACAGAAGACAACTCTCAATTTACTGATGTTCATTCAGTCCTACTCTAATTTTGCAAACATTTGTGCTCTGCTCCTCAACGTGCAGATTTATTACAGCTATGTCATACACTATTCTGTCACTACAGGGCTTCAAGTATTACAAAAAATCACTTTGCCTTAAAAACTGCCTCTCTGCCAAGTCAAAGGACTTTCTCATATATAAATATACTTCTATATAATGCAGAGTTAATAAAAGACATTCTGAAGTTAAATTACCATAAATTGAACATTAAATTGAACAAAAAGTATCACATTGCTTACATTGCAAAGGACTGTCACTTTTTATAGCAAGGCATCATTGAGCTTATATCTGTGCCATTTCACTCAATGGGATTCAACCATGCTAATTCGCTGGGAACACACATATTATCGCCTAACAGATGGTTGTGAAATATGGCTTTCCAAAGGAATTCTCACTTCCCTTTCTTCTTTGCTCTAGACAGAGTCAGAAGAAAAAAAAAAAAAGTTGCAGATGCCCAATGGAGATTAGTCCTTGACTCCCACTCTTAGCAGCAGCTGCTCCTAGTAGGGAGTCAAAAGAACCTATTTATCCTACATATATTTGCTTTTTACCAGAAGTAAATATATGTATTTCATGAGAAATCCACACATTTAGCAGTTACAAATATCACCTTTAAGTGCTTCAGATTATGATTGGCATGAGCTATCTCCTGGGCTGCAGGGAAGGACAGTGCTTTTTATAAAGGTGCTAGCTTATTGTGCGTCACTTCAAGCTAATAGAAAAATTCTACCTGAAACTTATTCCTGTTGAACACAATGTGCCAGCAGATGATGGAGCAGATCAGAGCCCTCCTGAGAAGTACTAAAGTGAACATATGAACAACGTTACCTGTTATCAGCTGATCCATGTGGCCAACTACTAAACCTAAGCGACTATTATGGCTGCCAAAGGCAAGTGATGGTTTTGGTGTTTTCCTTCATGTTCAATTTGTAAAGCCAATGTTAATTACAGTTGAAGTTCTAAATTTGCAGTCACACCTAGATATATATATAAATATAAATGATTGTTCCTACTGTCTAGTAGGTAATTTCCTTATATGACCGATAACAGTGTTGAAACCATCATTATTTGTCTACCAAACTTCAAAGACTTTTATGTCAGGGGAAAGAAACTAAGAAACTAAGCACAAACTAATGGAAAACACAGAAGAGAGATTCATAGTTGAAGGGGCCCAGATTTTCAGTTTAACCTATTTAATGACTGCTGAGCAACAAAATCTCAGTAAACCGAAATGAGAATACACCCTGAAGAATCCTAATTCCTTGGCTCAATAGGGGATATTAACTAATTCTTTACTGTGTCCTATTACAGTTAGATATTAGAAAGAGATGTAAACAATTTTACATTTCACCCTCTGTGGCAAATTTCTTGGGTTTAATGTTTTCTATCAGAACTTTAATGTTCTTTTAATGTAGAGTTTTTTTCTTGAGCAATATATCATATTTAACTCTGTAACTATCAATCAATATTGCTTTTAATTGAGGTTAATTTCTTTCAACTTTTCATAAACTTCCCCTTGGAGCACTGAGGGTTCTTGCACCTGCTGAAGAGCTTAAGTTTATTTCACAAAGCAGAAGTGTCTTCTTCTCTCACTCATAGACAGGACCATCCCCAGAATTTGTAAGACACTGCAAAAGTATGATCTAAATTAGACAGCAGCTTTAAAGTCAGGTCTGGCACCACAGCAAGCAGAAGAGAAGGGCGAAGAGGGGAAGAGCATGGTGAAAAAAGACATAGCATAAGATCTCTTACAATTATGTTACAACAGTATTTAATATTACAGCTTTGGGGCAGAACCTCTAAGAAAAGGTGAAGTAAAAGTACAACAGTGTTTTTTCATTCACACACACAGACAAACATAAACATATAAAAAAAAATCTTAGTTGATTTGTCCAAAACAGAGAAGTGTAGGGGAAAACTGAGATGAGGATGCCCCTCTTGCTCAACTCTTTCCAGTATAATTTAACAGATCTCCTGATGTTAAGACAGTACCAGTCCGCACCCTGTCAAATAAAGGATTTGTTAAAGGAATAACTACTTAGTTGGTTGTTCCAATGGTCAATCACTAACCCATTCCCACAGACACTCTTTATGCACACATTTTCAGAATGTCTTTCAGAATAGCAATATTAAGGAATGGAAGGAAACTAAAGTGTTGGGAATAGAAAATGTGAGAAGACATGGAAAAATGCAGTATTCTTGAATAGTTCATTAAAAGTTTGCTCCCAGCCTAGATAGCTAAACCCCTGGATTCTCTAAATCAGGCTACAAGGCAGCACATGAAAAGCAGACATTCACACCAATGTTCTTCCGATGTTTGTTGTAATACAGTAGTGCCTAAGTCAAGCATCCTAAATCAAAGATGTGAGCAGTACCATACTATTCACTGCATGAACACCAAGGGTTATCAAAGACCTCACAACTTAGGACCAGATGGAAAACAACAGGAAAAAAGGGGAAGGGAATTGCAGGGAGGGAAAAGGGGTGAGTGTGAAACAGAAGAGAAAGAGGATAAGGGGAAGAGAGGAATTGGGAAGGGGCAAGTAGGGAAAGAGAAGTCAGGATGGAGAAAAAGAAGGGTAACAATAACTAGCAGTATTCCCCAGGGGTAAATACTGTGTCCGATCCTGTTTAATGTCTTCATTAATCATCCGGATGATGGAGCAGAGAGTACCCTCAGCAAGTTTGCAGATCACACAAAACCAGAAGGAGCAGCTGATAGGCCAGAGGGTCATGGGCTGCTGTCCAGCACAAATGCAACAGGCTGGAGAAATGGGCTGACAGGAGCCTCATGAAGTTCAACAAGAGAAAGTACAAAGTCCTGCACTTGAGGAGGAACAACCACATGCAACAGTGTATACCGGGGAACTACTCGCTGGGAAGAAGCTTTGCAGAAAAGGATCTGTGGGTCCTGGTGGACACCAAATTGAACATCAGCCAGCCTGGTGGCAAAGAAAGGTAATGGTATCCTGAGCAGCATTAGACAAAGCATTGCCAGCAGGTCGAGGGAAGTGATCCTTCCCCTCTACTCAGCACTGGTGAGGCCACACCTGGAGTCCTATGGCCAAGTCTGGGCTCCCCAGTATGAGAGAGAAATGGACATACTGGACCAAGTCCAGTGATGTGCCACTAAGATGATTAAGGGACTGGAGCATCTCTGCTATGAGGAAGGACTGAAAGAACTGGAACTGTTCAGCCTGGAATACAGAAGGCTCAGGAGGGATCTCCATATGTATGAATATCTGATGGGGAGGTGCAAAGAAGATGGAACTAGACTCTTTTCAGCAGTGCACAGTGACAGGACAAGAGGCAGCGGGCACAAACAGAAATACAGGATGTTGCTTCAGAACATCAGGAAACATTTTCCCACTGTGACGGTGACTGAGCACTGGCACAGGTTGCCCAGAGGGAGGTTGTGGAGTCTCCATCCTTGGAGATACTCAAAAAACATCTAGACATGGTCCTGGACAACTGACTCCAGATGACCCTTCTTGAGTAGAGGGATTGGACCAGATGACCTCCAGAGGTTCTTTCCAACCTCAGTCAGTCTGTAATTTCATAATTCTGTGAAGAGGACAGGAGGAAAAGAGAGGAAGAGGAGAGAGAAGAAGGAGAGGAGAGGAGAGAACGGTAAAAGAGGAGGGGAGAATGGGAAGGAAAAAGGGAAAGAGGACAGGAAAGGAAGGAAGACAGAGGAGGGAGTTATGGAAGGAAAGGGAAGCTACCTGTGAAATCATCACTAGTTATTACTTGCCAGATTCTCTGTCATTATCAGTTGTCAATACCACTTAGTAAGCACAGCAGAGGTGAATTTTATACATGGATTAAAAGCCTGCACAGCTGCCTTTCCTGGATATTGAAAAAAACAGTCTAAAATGACAGCAATAAACAAATTAAAATATCATGGTTGCCATCTCAGGTGCAAACAACCCTCTGCCTTCCAGTGACTTGTCTGAAAGCAACAACTGCATGATAGAAGACTGGCATAAGTTAACTCTTCAGAAGACTGCCATAAGTTAACTCTTCAGAAGACTGCCAGCATGCTGCAAAGGAAAGGAGCACTCTTTAAATGGACTGGCAAGCTGCCAGCCCTCCCTGAAATGTGCTAGGTCTGGTAATTGGAGCAGACCAGTATAGGTGACATTGTAGTCGGTGTCTACTACAGGCTGCCTGACCAGGAAGAACAAGTGGATGAGGACTTCTACAAACAGCTGGAAGGAGCCTCGCATTCACAAGCCATGGTCCTCATGCCAGACCAATCTCCCACAAAACTACTGGAGGAACAAAACAGCAGTGCATAAGCTATTCAGGAGGTTCCTGGGGAGCATTGATGACAACTTCCTGAACCCAAGTGATAGAGAAAACAATGAAGAAAGGTGCTGTGCTGGACCTCGTAGTCACAAACAAGGAAAGGCTCACTGGGGATGTGAAGGTTGAAGGCAGTCTTGGCTGCAGTGACCATGAGATGGTGGAGTTCAGGAGCCTGGTTCTAGGTGACCCTGCCTGAGCAGGTGGATTGGGCGAGATGACTTCCAGAGGTCCCTGCCAACCTCAACCATTCTGTGATTTCGTGATTCCAGTTTAGTCACATCCTGCTGCCTCTGAATACCCACACAGGTTGCTAAAGACACCTTTTTCTATGTACACCTGGTAAGCCTGCTAGCGAATGACTTGTAGATTTGAGTAACATAATTTTGGGGCAAGAAATACACTTTGTTTAAAAAAAACCAAACCTTCAGCTGCCTGTAGCTCAGAATACAGCACTTGTCAGTTTACTAGCACAGGCTGTTGGTGGTACCTCAACATAGTGTCCTACTCACATTTTCTCAAAGGAATATTGAACTAGGTTTAATGTTAAAGCTCGGGCACTCCAAGCACCTGTTTTGGTATTCCACAGTGTTATGGGTTTGTGTGGTGCAGTTTTCCTTGGTGGCAGGGGAGGAGGGCTGCAGAGGCGGCCCCTTTAAGAAGCTGCTGGAAGAATTCGCCGCCCCAAAATGTCGGACGCGCCAAAATAAAAGACGCGCCTCTAGGAGGGGAGTGACGGTGGTAGCGCCTCTGGGAGAACATATTTAAGAAGGGGAACCGGTAGTGTGGGGGTTGGGAAACCTGAGAGGAACATCTCTGCCGACACTGGAGTCATGGAAGTGGAGGGGGAGGAGGGGGCGCCTGAGGAGGCTGATGGCTCTGCAGCCCGTGGTGAGAAGGCAGGCTGTCCCCCTGCAGCCCATGGGGGTGAACGGTGGAGCGGAGGCTCCCGAAGATGGCCGTGCCTCCATGGTAAAAACCGCACTGAAGCANTGGGAGGGACCCCACGGTGGAGCAGGGAACGAGTGAGGAATCTTCCCCCTGAGGAAAGGCGTGGCAGAGACGATGTGTGGCGAGCTGACCGAAACCCCCATCCCCTGTTCCCCTGCGCTGCCGGGGCGAAGGAGGTAGAAAGAACCGGGAATGGAGCTGAGCCGGGAAGGCAGGAGGGGTGGGGGGAAGGTGTTCTGATGTTTGGTTTCCCTTCCTAATACCCTTGTGTTTTGTTTTTGTTTTGATTTGTAGTAAATGAAATTGATTTTGTTTCTTCCCCAAGTTGAGCCTGTCTTTTGCCCATGACCATAAGTGGGGAGTGATCCCTCCCAGTCCTTGTCTCGACCCACAAGCCTGCCTTTGTATTTTCTCCTCATCCCAACGTGGCCAGGCGAGGGGGTGGGGGGTGAGTGAGAGGCTTCGTGGTGCTTTGTTACCGGCTGAGCTGACCTGAAACCACAACACACAGGTTGCTTCAGAAAGCACCCACTACTATGGACAGTCAGCACCTGGAGGTGTGTGCATCCTCAACAGAGAACTCTTGACAGCTGGCTCACAAACATGGAATTAAAGAGACCAGGCTTGCCTGAACCTCACTACCCTAGCTACAATACGCAAGGCTCACTTCTTAAAGACTGCCTTCTTCACACAATAAAAGACCAAAGAAAACCACACAGTTCTGTTAGAAAAATGAAAAAAAGTGCCTATGCCCTTCCAACTAGCATGTATGGCGCTACAGATGTGTTCATACACAAACAGTAATTTTGATGACATTCAGTTTCCATTGCAATGATGTAAGAATATAGATGGCTAGAGAGAGGAGTCATGGGAATGACTTGGTAACTGAGATGATGGCAAACACATGGTGAAACAGAATTCAGTGGTACTACTACTGCTGCTGGGGAACAAGCTCTGAAGGCATGGGGGGGCTACTTCCATTTTCATCTGTCAGAGTTATTCTTCCAGCGGTAACAATGTTCTGGCCCAGGACAGCTGAGAGGATACAAAATATCTCCCATACTTGGTGCGTCCTATATTTTTCTCTCCTGTAGCACTAAACAATGAATAATGTGCAAAGAAACTCAAAACAACATTGTACTGTTACAGAATCGTAACTTACGGACAATACCACCCAGCCAGGCAGGAGCTACCAGGCAGAGCAGCCAGCTTTTCTGCTATGAATTACGTGGAGTTTGAGCCTGTGGTCTTTGGAATGACAAACACTGTAGTTTGTTCCACTCCCTATGTATGAGAACCACTGATGAATATTAAATTAGGCAAAATAAGAAGAAAGAGAAAGCTACTTATATATAAGCAGATAGGGAGAAGAGGGGAAAAAAATAGGGGGAAGAGTAAGAGGCTCACTATCAATAACATCACCAATACACCAAGCCATTTTTAGGCCCTCCACAAACTAAACCAATACTAGTACAAGTATTAGCATGTGTGCAAATGCAGCTGAATTTTCTACATCCATTAACTCCATGTAAGAAAATGCACAATTTAACATGTTATAATACTACAGAAAAAAAAAAAAAATCCATAATGTAGTCAACAAACTAGGTTTGCTTTTTGTTATTTAATGAACTTTTTTTTATGTGCAGAAGGCAGTCACAGGCCAAATTTGGAGCTATGCTTCATGAACAGTCAAAAAAATGGTGACAGGTTTTTGAAGCCCCCATAACATGTACTCTGTCAACCCTGTTTTTCAATACAGATTAATAAAAGTAATCACAATTTTCTTACCTTGAGATAAAACAAATAATTATTTGCAATCACTAATGGACCATTTCTTAATTTCTGTCAAAAAGTAATTTTAAATTTCTTTTATAATCAGTACAGTTTAGCTACTTGTAAAGTAATGTATATGCCTGTGGAAAAAACAAAACAAAACAAAACAAAACAAAACAAAACAAAACCAAAAACCAAACTTAAAAGCAATATAAAACCCCTCCAAAAGAATAATAATCACACCACTAAAAAGCAAACAAGCAGGACAGTAAAGCTTAGGGGAACATGACTGTTTTCTGCAGCATTAAATAAAAAGTTAAAACTGCATATCTGTGCTAGGCAAGAAAGAAGGAAAAGAACCCCTGAAGCATTATCCATCAAGCATAAGTGAATAATGAAATAACGAATATGTCTATACCCTTGGTCCTTAATCTTACAGCAAATTATAGTATTCAAATATAGTATTTTACCCATGCAGTCTGATAACACTTTCTATCTTTCTTGGAGATTTTGTGAACGACATGATATGAAACACAATGTATTTAATGAAAGGTTTCTAAGCTGATTTCCCTACAGGTTATTTTCTTTCTTTTCTCTGGAACCCATACGAAGGATATACAGCAGGGACCAGGGGCGTATATAAAAATAAACTACCAAGCGGCATCAGAGCCGATACCCCATTCCTACAGGGGCAAGTGAATTATTAGATCTGTGTCATGAATTTTTTTTTTTTAATATGCCATTGTTCCCACTTGAGCACATTAAATTTTCCATATCCACTTTTAAACCAATATTACCTTTTTTCCCCCCATGGTCATAATGTTCAAAGTATACATTAAGCCAATCCAACAGCTTAAGTCACACAGCAGTTATATGTAAAGTAGGATAAACTATAACCTTTTGATTTTCCTGTCTATGAACTTATACTTCAGTGCCTAAAGAAAAAAGGAAAGAAGCAAAACAAGCCAAGGAGCCTCATGGGAAAAAAAAATTACTAATATTCATTTTATATTTGGTCATGAACAACATTTTCTATGACTTTGTATATTCATGAAAGTATATTACAACTGTATGTATATATATTTATGTTACAACCATTTTAACATATATAAGCCTTTCAAATCAAAGGTGAAAGCATTTTTGGTTTTGAAGATGTGATTGCCAATTATTTTTGCACTAGTGCACATAAACAGGAAGGACAGATTCTTAGGTATGAGTTATATATTCCTGTACAAAATAATTGTATATTCTATGAAGACTGATTCTTTTTCTAGAGAAATATACAACAACACAAGGGAAATCTTGTACCAGCAGCATAACTGAAGTGGCAAGACACAATATTAGAAAAACAGAGCTACTTTCATTACTGTGATGCTGTGTGTCAGAATGTCTCTCCTTAATGAACCTGTTTGCAATAAGACTCCGGGTGCAAAGAGGCTATTTAGAGAGCCTATTGTGTCTATAGCGAGTCCTTCAAATATCTTCCCACCATTAGACATGCCGCATTGACCAATTCTGTCCTGATTGCTGTTCTTTTTAGTATCAAGGGACATTCTTGCCCAGACAGACCGATGGATCAGAAACTGCACTTCATAAAATGTTTACACTGTACACACATTCACACAGTGATACAAGCAACAGAGTCCCAGATCACACAGCATGTTGAATGTGCCAGTGTCATCTCAAGGCTTATGACTTTCCAATATCTACAAAAGGATTTGGGTTAAACTTTGCTTCTGCTGCCTGCCTGTCATTCTAACAAAAGCCATGCTTTTTTCACCCGTTCGGAGTGTAACCAAGCCCATAGCTTACATGGGAACATTTCAGGCAAATGTTCCCTATGTCACAAAGCCTTTTTGCTCAGTTGAGACCATCTCTTAATTGCTGACAGCAAAAAAGGACCACACATGTCATGCCATCAAAGAGCAAAAAACTTTGCTGTGAATAAACAAAACAAAAACAAGTCTTCCTAAAAGATTATGCATTACTACTCTCAGTGACAGCAGCAAAGAACAAGGGACTTTTCTCAACAGTAATTACAGAAATACTTTGTTACTGTGTACAGCCCTGTAAATTAGTCCCTTTGTAAAAGATTTTGTGAGGGTATTTTGATGCAGTCTCAGAGTTCCTATCTATCAAGGCAGTGGTTTACTTATTAGCCACTAATTAATGTGCTTTATTCTCACCTTTCATGAACCTCATGTCAAACAGGCTATCCGCAAGAAGTCTTTTTACATTTTAACTTTTTTGTGGTCTCACCCTTTTATTCTCATAAGAACAATTTACCTGCCACCTCCAGCTGAAGGCCCCAAACCCCATGCACAAGTGACAGAAAGCATATGGTATATGAAAGACTTGCTAGTTTACTAACACAGATCAAAACCTATGCACCTTATGCTTGATTTAGTATGGGATACATCTGTGTTACCAGCTGAACACAAAATAATGAGGGGCGAATTTATGAGGGAGGAAGACTTTTTTAAAAAATGCTAAAGGTGAAGCTAAAGCATAGCTGATACACAAAGCTCCCCTCCAAGTAACAACTGGGAGACTGTACATGCTTTCAGAAGAAGTGGCGGGTGCCTAGAAATCCCAAGGAAGAAACCCTAATGTTCCTAGGTTTTGCTCAAAGAACAAAGGGAACTCCTCTTGCCAAGGGCAACCTGTATAGACAGATGAGGCACAGAAACGAGGTGGGGAAAAAAAGCCATATCCAGCCTATCTTGTAGTTAGGAAACTGAGACACAAGGATTAAAACACACATCAAGAAAGAATATGCCACTGAACAAATGAAGAGGCTATTTAAAACAATCTTCTGCTAAATAATATAGAAGTGTGATACTTATCACTAGTTACTGCTGGTAAGTTTATGACAAATGGTATTATTATGTGTAAGATGACTGAACAATACAACAGGTAGAAGTAGAGTGGTTCTAAAAGTAACACCCTAAAGTGTAATCACCCTTTCATTCTCCTCACCTGAGTCACCAGGCTAACCTATAAAAGACATTTATGAAACTGAAAAAGAATAATATTTTGGGCTGAATTCTTTCCTCAAATACACTCAAGTCTCTTTGAAATGTCAATACTATCTGAGAGGCAAATTTAGCCAACAGACATGTTGCATTACATACGTTATAGGCATGGGATAAATATTTTCAGAATTAACAACCAATCCATTTTGTTACACTGATGAAATTTTCTACATGCATTGTGCATCTTCTACAGGTTGTAATTCAGTCTTTCTAGGCTTTCTGTCTGTGTTTTCCATGTACAAATATGTTCTTCCAGTGTTGTGCCATTTTTATATCAAGAATACATGCCCTTCTCTCATTCCACATTTTTCCATACTGATATGTTCACCAATTATTCTGCTTACATGGCAAGCAGGTATATCTCATAAATAAACTCTTATAGGTTGCATTCATGAATGAAAACATTCAGAATTACATACTTGGCCAGGTTATCACGAAAGAGCTAAGCTGTGCTCTTACACAGCTTTTCAGTTTGGCAACTCCAGCCAGATTTCCATTTTCATCCTCAACACTGGACATAATAAGATGGCAAAGCCAGTCTCCCTAGGTTGCATTCCTCTAACTCATATGCTGCAATTTCCTCTGGAGGAGAGGTATGCCTTCCACTCCAGAGACTAGTCATGAAGTACTGCTTTACTCCACAGCAGACAATGGGGGATTCAAGGACCTGTAGGAAAAGAGGTTTCTGCAGTAGGTTGCCGCTACAGACTAGATGCTGAAGCCACCCCTCCATTACTTTTAACCATATCTATATGGTAAACACTCAAATTTCACTTGCAATACAATTCTTCTCTGAGATTCTTAGTAATCTGTAAGTTTTCCAAAAATTCCAGGAAAACAATGAAAAACGGTATGAAATTTGCTCTACTAGGTAGGCTCAACAGATATGCTGCTTATCTTTTTTTGCCAAAGCAACTAAATCTAAGTTAGCTCATGATCTAAGTGGCTACTCTAAAGTTTCCCTAAGGTTTCCATCACAATTTCACTTGGCCTTTAACTAAACCATTTCAGCTAGGCCCTGAATGACTTGAGACATGTTTCACTTTACATTTAAAAAAAGCACATACATGAACATCCTGTAAGGCCTACAACACCAATATGCAAAATTTCATGCACAAACTCCAGTGTTTCTCCTCCCCCCCTTCCTCCCTCCCTCCTTTCGACACCAAACCAAGAAAAGGAAATATAATTTAGTGTCATGGTTTCAGGTCAGCTCAGTTGGTAACAAAGCACCACGAAGCCTCTCACTCACCCCCCACCCCCTCGCCTGGCCACGTTGGGATGAGGAGAAAATACAAAGGCAGGCTTGTGGGTCGAGACAAGGACTGGGAGGGATCACTCCCCACTTATGGTCACGGGCAAAAGACAGGCTCAACTTGGGGAAGAAACAAAATCAATTTAATTTACTACAAATCAAAACAAAAACAAAACACAAGGGTATTAGGAAGGGAAACTAAACATCAGAACAACCTCCCCCCACCCCTCCTGCCTTCCCGGCTCAGCTCCACTCCCGATGATTTCTACCTACTCCCCCCGGCGGCGCAGGGGAATCGGGGATGGGGGTTGAGTCAGCTCGCCACACATCGTCGTTGCCGCTTCTTTCCTCA
>VYZV01043434.1:4529-17104 GCA_013401275.1 Pandion haliaetus | reverse complement strand
AAGATTGGAATTAAATCAAGCAAAATTAATTCAGGGAAATACTTGGTCAAAATAGGGAAAATACTTTTAGGCTTCTATAAAACTTTTTGTAAAGAAGGCTCTCTCTTAGAAACATCAAGCTTATGCTGATTAAAGAAAACAATGTTTAATTATGAAACTATTAGTAAATTATAAACAAAAATAGAGAGAAGATGACAAGTACACAAAACTAGTAAGATTCTTTTCTTATTAAATTTGTAAAATAAGTGAAAAGAATACCGTAAACCAACCTGGATTAGTGTGGCAGCTTCATGCTTCTGCCTCAAAGCTTCTACAAACTGATGATTTTCTGTTTTGGTGCAGTCAGTTTTCCTCCTGGCATGGTACTGCCGCCAAAGGGACTGGATCACTGATGCTGCCATATGTAGCCTCATAGAGAAATAAATACCTTTATGAATGACGTAGCCTCACCAGCACAACTGGATTACCATAGCTGCCAAACTATAACCATAAAACACAGCACTATGCATTGAGACAAATGGAAGTCTCTGCCATTAAACTGTTAAGGAATTACAATCCAGATGTGACATGTATGTTCAGAAACACTGGAGGACATTGACATCACATAACCTTGGAAATCCAATTATCTAAGAGGACTAATCTCCACTAGGCTTCGTTCCCTGTATATTCACTGGAGAGGAAGAGTCTTCTCAAAGGAAGGATTAAGAGCAGAAGCGGTTTAACAATGACTGAATAAGCTATTGGAGGGGTCCACTTATCTCCACTGTCCATATAAAAAAAACCCAACCACCAAAGAAAGCTAAATGCTGAAAACTGCATGAGACATATCTCCAATGGAGCAAACAGGAAAAACAGATGTGCAATTTCACCTTTTGTCTACTTTTGCCCTTCAGTTTAACACTACTGACTACTGGTTATATTTGTACATTTTCTAATTTGCTCATTGTTTAATAAGCACTGTTTACAGACTATTTAGATTTGTTCCGCAATTGAGCTTTCTAAATATATGTTCAATTAATTTATACTGATGGAGAAAAAGTTTAATGCCAGTTCTGCATTATGACTTTACTATCTTGGAATCCTTTTCTCCACAAAATTCTCATTTCAGTTGGACAGTAGGTTTAAGAAAAGACATCTAAATTTCCCCCAATCTTTACATATTTTCTTCCCTTGTGCAATGCATCTATTTAAATACAGCAGTATTTTTTAGCAATAAAGCACACTTCTGAGGATAAGCCAGATTTTTTTTTTCCCAAAATGTGTTTATTAAGTTTACCAACCCCAAAACATGGTTTATTTACAAGCTTTGCATCTATAAAAAGCAGTAGCTGAGTTAAAAAAACAAACCAACCACCAACCCTTTCTAATGGTTTGTATTCTGTATTGAAGAGAACTGTCCAACAACAGACTTACAGGATGCATTGAGAGACATTAACTAAAAACTCTAAATGTACTATTTGAAAAAGTTTTTTCTGAAGCATTTATCTTCCATAATAGACTACTGTACTCGTACTTTCAACTTCCTGAGAGGCAATGATGAATTCTGTGGTCTTCCTGAATAATAACTTTATGACAAATTATTAGTGTCTTAAGTACCTACTAAACACTACTGGCCATTTAACGTAAGTCTAAACAGCATGAACAAGCACACCTTCCATACTTACTCTTCACAGCATTCTCAAGACATGTAATTTTGAAACTGAATTCTTATGTAATAATAACTGAATTTTCATACCTTTAGGGCAAAAATTTCAGTTTGTTTTCCCTGACCGTACATCCAGAACCATACAAACCAGCAGCAAATGCATTCCCAAGAGGTCATAAAACAGTCTGTTTCATGTGGGAGAATATTTAGGAGCACAGAACAAGTTGAACTGGCCCCTCACCCCTGCCTCTACTTTTAAGAAGCAGGTTGAGGCATGCTGGAGGAGTACCAAGGGCAGGGCAGGCTGTTAGCTCTTCAGTCATCACAACAGCAGGAGACTGGCCTAAGGTCAAGGGAGTAGGATGGTAGATTTAAGCAACTTCTCCCTCTTGCCTCCTAAGCAATACTGACTGTAAACTCTAGACAGAGGAATCTTGAATGTCTAATGAATAGTATAGCAAAAAAGCCTTACACCAATTTTTAGTTTAAACCGCCCCAAAATTCCTGCAAACAATCCAGCACTTTCATCCTTAACATTGTGTGTGTCATTGAAGTGGTGTCATAAATTTCTTGCAAAAAAAGAAGAAGAAGGTAGGAAGCCAAGGGAAAGTTTCCAAATTCTTTTACTATACAGCATTTTTAAATTAAGTACAAACATATCTATATTAATTACTAATAATAAATCAACTGACAGAATACCAAAAAGAATTGTTGTTAATATGGAAGTCTAGTGTGCATCACTGTAAAATAACTCTTTATTGTCTAATAAGCTTAAAAATATTTTCTTAGTACAAGTTCTGTGCCTCTGTTTTAAACAAGAAATCCTCACTCCTATTGCCTATCAGTATAATCTATTTGAAAGCAATCTGACATCTGTCTTACCTTTCTGTATCATTCTCAAGATGCTGAAGATCTCTTCCCATATTACTTGCTACTATCACTGACTGTTGCAACGTGAGTTGGGCTGACATGTTATTGTTGCCTTTGCTCTCCCCACTGTAATTAACACAAGATTCAGTGCTCTTCTGCTTCACTCTCTGATCTTCTTTATTCTCCTTTTGGTGCACAGGTATGGAGGAGTTAATGAATGTGGCCTGAATATGGCCAGTAGTAATCCATCTTTCGGAAGGATCCAACAAGACCTGTTTATTTTCTGTCGCACCCATGATAAAGAGGGTATTTTCCTGTAGGCAGCCAGTGGATGTTTGCTTTAAATGATTTTGCAGTGCTTCTGGTCCATCTCTGTCAGTAATGTTTAGTTCACCGTATTCATGTGCATATCGATGTTTAATACTAAGTTTCATCAACTGATTAAAATACCAGCATTTTCCCTGTGCAGAATCAATAGAAGAGGCAATTCTGAAAAAAGACAAAAATGTTTTTACGTGTGTTTCCGACTGTTCAGAATGCTTTTTAAAAAATATATTCCCTCTATTATTTTCTAAATTACCTTGAATTTTCAAGTATCCTTACATGTTTCCATATTCTTACACTGAATAGTAATTACTCTGATCGAAAACCAGTTTCAGTATTTATAAATATTAATTGCAGTTTTCTTTTTTTGGCAGTATTTTAAATATACTCATATATATTAGATTGCTTATTTTACTCTTTTTTTTTTTAAAAGGTTTCAGTCTGTCTGAAATAGGCACTAGGGCATGCATTTCACTACTGATTTTCTGTGTGGTTAGAGGCATATGAAACTGAAAATTGTAGAGGATTTGAGGCAATTTTGTTACAAATCCTGTAATAGCCTTAATAATCCAATTTTATCTGGAAACTATGAAAGCTAATATAAAAATAACAGTAATTTTAAAATTTAGATTAGAACTACAGCAACAAAACCCAAACTTCGATTCAAAACCACAATGCCTAGAGAGAATTTAGGAAAACAGAAACTCGTAAGTATAGATATTTTTATCAATATAAGGGAAAGTGCTAGACTGAAATCTGGCTCCCATTAGTTCTTTCTGTTACACCATCTAAATGGCAAGGATGAGTAAGAGCAAATATGAACTAATTGTTACAGATTCAGAAGGCTGGCTGTATTTGGACAGTGTTTGTCCATTGTATTAGGTAGCAGGTAGTTTTGGAACCACGAAAACATTTTCCTTTGATAGCATAGATAAGATGCAGAGATCTGTAATCTGGAGCTATTTTCAGAGGAGCACAAAGTCAATTCTAGGTCAGCAATCGAAGACAAAAAGTAGAAATAAGATCAATCCTCTTGGGAGTCTGGAAAAATCAGGTCCTAAGATTACCATTCGAATAACAGGATTTTCCTTCCTGTTCATCATTCATGAAAGGTGAAGCTTTTATAAGATTTTATTGTGAAAAGACTGTTTACCTATATAACTATTTCCTCTAGTAAAGTTCAACTAAGAACTTTTTAGACTTTTAAGAACATACAGAATCAGAACTTACAAAAGTAAAAAAGATTCCAACTCTTCCTCTGCTAGTGCAACTTCAGTGCTATTGGACAAAATATGAATGGCTAAATTGGAAGGCAAACCCACACAACCTAATTACACAACTCACTGTGCATTAGCTGTACATTTGATTGCCCATTATACAACACTACTCCTACTCCTGTTAATTCCACAAACATGACAAATCCTAAAAATATTTAAACCAATGCATAGATTTCCTTAAGGATCTAACAAATTCTAGCTGTCTCCTACTACACACTAAGAATAGTAATTTCTTCAACATGAAATACTTAAAACATTATTTAAATACTTATTAGATATAGAATAGCAGCCCCAATAGTACCTGAAGACCAAGATATTACTTTCACAAACAGATGCTAAGAGCAGAAAGCTACCTTTAGCTTTCTTACCAAAAAGATACTTCTCAACTTGTGCTAGGATTTTCCAGGGACTTTGAGGAAAGATAAAAGCATTAGAATCAGATTTTAATATATTTGGAAATTCAAGTCGGCACTTATTAACGACTGCTACAACTTCAGTCCTAACAATACACCAAGAGTATCCGTCACTGTCTTCTCGGTAAATTTAGACAAAACACTGCTCAGTTTCACATGCAGCGTTTGGGGAAGGAAGAGTAGAGATGGGGAGGAGAAAAGTCCCACTGACACCACCTAGGATGTGCAAGGACCCGTGCACACACTGACCTAACAGATATGGAAAAGGACAAGTTATTCATCTTTAAAGGCCTTTCAGTGGAGTTTAAATCAGCCAAATTGTTGCCACTTAGAAGTTTAAGGTGGCAGTGGAAGCTTGCCTACAGAGCTGACAGATTTTGTATAGAATTTCCTACTGCAATTGCATCTGCAATGACTGCCAGGTTATTCAAAGAGCATTTTTTCAGAATGAGACAGTAAAAACTGTATGGAAAAGTCAGCAGAACAAACCTCTCTGAGGCAAAAGGGACAGTGGACAAACAAGATGGTTCTAATCAGCAATGGCAGTTCTCTCCTGGCCATTGCAGCTAAATCATAAATAATGTTCTACCCCTTTCTGTGCTAGTTTGTGTGCTAGTTAAAATTTTGCTTAATGTCATATTTTTCCCTTTGCAGCTCTACTGTGATTTTCATAATCGCATGATACATGGAATATTCAAATAGTATGCTCCAATTTTAACTAAGCTTTTGTTTGTAATAGTGTGGTAAAATCTAATTTGTCTTCGGGGAAACTTCTATAAGCATCATTACTGACATTCAACTGCAGGTTGCAAAAGTCCCTTACAATGAGGTCACTCTTTACATATTCTTTCCTGCAATACCATTTATGAAATTCCTGTCATTTTCACTGTATTATACACACAGTATTTATAAAATTCAAGTTCCACTAGGCAGACATCTGCATATCTGATGGCTGAAAGCAAATTACTGCAGCCACTGTCATATTATTTTTTAATATGATTACTCACTACAAGACATCTAAAGATTATGTGACAGAAAGCATTTATCAGAATAGAGAAATTTAATTTTAAAATATGTTTCAGTCTTAAGCATGCAAGAATAGTGAAGTTTCAGGCAGAAATAGCACAGACAAATTAACTGGGCAGCAGTGGTGTATGAAACATGGATTAGGGAAGAAAGCAGTGATTACTTTTGGCAGTTTACATACTGGAGGTCGCACCTACAGGGGCTCATAACTTAGCAAGATGTGAACCAGACGGAAGTTTGCTCTATTGTTGGCCTGTTCTTTAGCAACGTCACATTAATTCAGTCAAAGTATTGCAGTATGTACATATAATAGCTGTGCTGTTAAGGCTTATATACAAATAAGTTGTTTAGAGTTCCTTTTAAGAACTGCAGTTTTCAACGGTTTTCAAACAATCCATAAATTGTAGTTTTAGTCAAAATAAAACATAGATGGGTTTAACACACAAGAAATTAATTTTAAGACTAAATTTGATAGAAGATGCTTCAACCATGTCAAAATTACCAATTTAAAAGATTATGAATGAATTCTCAAAACCTTAACCCCCCCCCCAACCCATACATTTAGGAAAGAAGAGACATTAGAGACATTTACATCATTTCTTCTTGCCACTATTGTTCTTCTCAAACATCTGCAAACTCTTTTAAACATAACTTAAATAGAATCATAGGAAAATTCTCAACTGAAGGAGCCTCAGGAGGTCTCCAGTCCAACCTCCTGCTTCAAAGCTGGGTTAGCTCTGAGATCAGACCAGGTTGCTCAGAGCTTTATCCAGTCAGGTCTTGAAAACCTCCAAGAACGGAGACTGCACAAGCTCTCTGGGAAGCCTGTTGCCATTCATCACTGTCCTGCAGTGAAAAGGTTTTTTGTTATGTCCAGTTGTACTGGGTCTGGCTGGGATGGAGTTAATTCTCATTATAGCTGCCCATATGGTGCTGTGTTTTAGATTTGTGACTGCAACTGTATTGATAAAACACTAATGTTTTGCTGAACAGTGCTTGGACAGAGTCAAGGCCTTCTCTGTCCCACTCAGCAGGTAGGCTGGGAGTGGGGAGGAGGCTGGGAAGGGACACAGCCGAGACAGCTGACCTGAACTGACCAAAACTATATTCTACGCCATATAACATCATGCTCAGCAATAAAACTTGATGGGGGGAGTCTTTCCAAGGTGGCCATTGCTCAGAGAATGGTTGGGCATCAGTGTGCTGGTGGGAGGTGGTGAGTGATTGCTTTGCATCACTTGGTTGCTTGCTTTTTTCTTTTTTTTTTCTTCCCCTCTTTCCCTCACTTATTAAACTCTCTTTATCAAAATCCACAGGTTTTTCTTGGTTCTGGTCTTCTGATTCTCTCTCCTATCCTGCTGGTGCAGGGGGGAGTAGTGAGCAAGCAGCTGGTGGGTGCTTAGTTACTGGCCGGAATCAACCTACCACACCAGTCTGAACCTCTATTGTTTCAGCTTAGGTCCTTGTTGCTCATCCTTCTGCCATGCACCACTGCAAACAGCCTGGCTCTGTCTTCTTGAGCATGTGCTTGAACCCCCTGACCATCTTAGGGTCCATGTGCCAAACTTGTTCCAGTTTGTCAATGTCTTTTATGTACTGGTGACCCAAAATACAGGGCACAGTATTCTAGATGCGAGTTAGTAAGGGCTGGAGAGAGGGAAATAACCTCTCAACCTATTGGCTATGTTCCTGTAGATACAGCCCAGGATGTCTTAACTTTCTTTGGTATCAGGGCACACTGCTGGCTCACATTCAGTTTCTTATCTAGCCAGATCCAAAGGTCCTTTTCAGCAGAGACACTTCTCAGCCAGCCAGTCCAGCCTGTATTGTTGCAAGGGGTCACTCCTTCCAAGGTAAAGAACATTGCATTTTTCCGTGTTGAATTCACAAGGCTCCTGTTGGCCTGTCTCTCCAGTTTGCCTAGGTCCTTCTGAATGGTAGCCCTGTCCTCAGGCATGTAAACAGTCTCCTCCAAATTGTTGTCACCTGCAAGCATGGTAAGCATGCACTCCATTTCCTGCTCCCAGTCTTTGATAAAGATGTTAGAAGGACAAGTCAGTCTCCACAAAGTAGCATGAGCCATTAACTATTAACAGTTAATGAATGGTCTGAGCCTGACTACCCAACAAATTTCTTACCTGTCTAGCTGTCCATTCATGCAGACCATGATAAATACACCATTAAATTTTGTGAATATCATCTTTCTGTCCCATTTTTTACCATCTTGCAGAAACGTATGTGAAAGTTAGGTCCTTAGATTCTACTACAGCTTTCTCACAAGTCATATCCTAATTACAGATTGGCATTTTTTTCTGCAAAAACTTTACTTTCAAACTGATTCTTAATACGAACCTCTTTTTGAATAAATCTGTTCTGTGAGCTATGAAGATTTTATTGCAGCTTAGTAACAGCCAATAATACATCAATGTAATAACCTGTTAGGTAGTAACAAGATGCCACGGATATACAGGCTTACATATAAATTCAAAACAGCTAGATTCTGAAGAAAACATGGGTACTTTTTCTGAACCAACAAAGTACACAAGGAGAAGTTCAGACTAAAGCATTGTCAAACGTCACATGCTTCACCCGCTCTGGGATAATGTTCAGTACCTGGCAGGATCAGGGAAACTATATTTCCAAACAGCAGCAGACAAGCTGGATGTTAAAAGGACTACAAGAATATTGTGAACCTGCTAGGAAATGAAAAGCAACTAATATAGAAGAAAACATGCAATATTACCAAGTGTGAAAACATGAGAAGTTTGAGCTATTTAGATATTGCAAAGCGATGAAAAGATAGCAGGTATAAATGATAAATTACCACTTGCAATGTCTAAGCTGAAGGCACTGGATAACTCACCACCGTAATAATGATAAAGGTAGTAAGTAAACCAAAATCAAAGACCTGTAAACAGAGCCACCTGATCCACTACTTTAAAGGTCAAATCTTTTGCAATCATTTAGAACGTGAATAATACAGACATGGAAAACAAATGCAGGAAAAAAATAAAGCACATTGCAGCCAAACTACGTTTGATTAAGCTAAAGCTGGAAATCCTGTTAGTATGATTATACCACTTTCAGAATTTAAGCTACTATTCCTGCATATCACTGTACTATGTTGTGTGTATGAATTCATTCAACTACTACTAAGTGAAGGTTTTGAACCACCTGCTTTCTCAAACTTAAACAAAGTCAAGGCCCACATATTCTAATATCTGTTTGAAATACTCTTTGCACTGAAGTCAATGACTAATTGGAGTCTAATCTCTTTCTTAACACAATACATTTCCAGGCAAAAAGCTAAGTAAAATTCGTAAGACACCAAGAACTACACTAACAATACATGAAAACATATTTCTGAACACAGTTCATATTCACAGAAATACATACCCCAGTTCAGCAGCCTTTTTTTTCAGCAGGACATTTTCTTGAATTTGAACTTGACAAAATTCCAGAAAAGTTCTTGATTTTGACCCTGTGATTCTTTCAGTTGTGGGTAAAGCATGATAGTTTACGATTTCACCATCAAGAAACTGTAAACTAGGGAGGACCTTACACAAGGAAGGCCTGAGAAAGGAAAAAGTCATAATTAGCTTTACGAAAAAATCCTAATGCTAAAACTCCCATTTTATTCATACAATCATATAACAAAAGAGAACATGATAATAGTTCTCTAAGTACTTGTATATATTTTTCCTTCCTTGATGTGTTTAGTTAATATATTAAGTAAAACTTTATTCTTAATAACCACAGAACTTAGCAAGATTTCTTAATACTTTGTTGGTATGAAGACAACTGCTGAAACACTGACCCCAGGGAGGTCAATGGCAACATTCTCAATTCATTAGAGCTAGCGTTTTACCTGCTTAAACAACAACAGGAAAATTTTACATACTTGTGCATAGGCACCTATAATGCATTTGATTAGTAGGCAACACAACAAACTAAGTCACAGGATTAAGATACAGCACTGATTTTGCTGACACATTGAAAGGTTTAGATTTAAAAACTGCACAGAATACTAAACATTGTCAGTCTTACTCCCTTTACAATTTGCATATACCCCATAAAGCAATATGATATTCAGTATGACTGACAGCAAAAAAATCCACTTTTGAAATACTGAATTTGGGTCAGTGAAAGGGATGACAGTAGAGATGACATTTCCTTGCTATGAAAAGGACAGCTGGGGCCACTGATGTAGGAAAAAATATGTGTGAGAATCTTATCTACTGATCTAAAAAAAAATGGTATCATCAATGCTTTCTTAGGTTACTGTGAAATATAAACTAGTACTACAACCTTGTTTCACATGTTTCTTATACCAGAACAAATTTGCTGAAAGTTTCAAGACCACAAAATTATTCAAATCAATACATCAACACTCAATATTTTCAATAAGTTAGTTTTAAGTAACACTTAGGAACTCTTGAAAGAATACTTATTGTAGGCTGTAAGTCCCCTTATTATTCAAAAAGATAATACTGTTTTCAAAATTTTAGAACTCCCTGGCTATACCCTGTGAAGGTAAAGGACTATTACTCAGCTCAGACAATACACACTAACTTTAAAATCAGATAAAGTTTCTATGATTGAGTTAGAATATCCCAAAATGTAGCTCAACAGAATGGAATATTATGTTTTTACAAATATAAAACTTTCCTTCCCTACTGCCCATTAAAGTAAGAGTAACACTGTCTGAAACACATTGGGAATAAAATGATGGGTTTAGATAGACAATCCCTGAACACATAGACAGAAATTACCAAAGCTGATGCTAAATAGTGACACATCCAAAAAGTGCCATATCAAAGTTGATTGATGCTGGAAGTATTCTGTCTTAGAGCTATGGGATCTCAACACTAGTTTCTCCAGCTGGGTTTCTCTTGGTGAAGGGCTGAGTCAATATTTCATTTAGTGAAAACTTCCTGGTGAATATTCTGTCACTTAAGAGGCTCTATTAATCATTACAGCATTGAAACACAGTCCCCTAGGAGTGCTCAGACTGATCCCAGGGTTTAATTTTTAAAAAGCAATTTCTTACTACTTCACTTTTGTTGGTGTTATCGCTGGCTGGACATGAAAGTACAAAACCGATTGGGAAATTTTACAACTAATTCCTTTGTTGGTATCCAGGGGTTATGTAAAGTTCACTGGAACATATTGCCTGAAGTTATGGTCAGTGCTGTATTGAACAAATCCATATTTTATAGTATCCCATACTTTAAATCCTTTAGACAAATGAATCTCTTGTCTAATCATAGAAGCTCTATTGGGTCAAGCAATCTAAAGTGTCAGTTTCTTATAGTTAAACTGGAATTCAGAAAGGTTTTCCCCTCCAGGTTACAAGTGAAATAACAGTTAGTTCTGTAAAATAGTGGGAATTAAAACAATGCAAATGGGAATTTAAAATGTTGTCACAGCCACTGAATTTTATTCACAGAATTACCTGTGGGAACCATGGGAGTGCAAATAGTCTGTTCATTAAAAAACCAAACCAACCAAGAATGTATTTGTACAGCTATCTTTTAAACTACTCAAGCATTTCCAACTAAAAGTTTCAAATAGTTTTTTTTTCCACTGGAATACTAATCAGAAATTTGTACAAAAATCTTCTAATGGAAGATATACATGTAAGGGTGTTTTTTTTTTTTGTTTCTTCTCTTCATACAACACATACTCCAAAACACACATACCCCAAACTTTGCTGTTGTTATACTAGGAAATCTAATACAGCAAATGTGAACATAATTTATCTAAACACATTCTTGTGTAACACTGCAGTGTAAAGGCTCACCTTTAACTGACTTGAAATTATACAAGGAACTATTCTGGTCATTCTTCAAAACTGCTTGAAAAAAAATCATATTTTTCTAACAAAAAAATCTCAGTCAGCTATTGTAATTACACCCAAAACAAAAGTCCAACTGTTGTGTCTCATCTCATTTCCTTAAGACATTTTATTATGTCAACACTTTCCTAGGTAAATACTTCATTTGCTTAGCTGAAAGAATTGGTAATGATTTAAATTCTTACTGATTAAATGCTTCTTTCTACATTTAATGGAATTATAGTAAGAGTTCACTAAAAGACACTCTACCATTTCAACACATGTATTCTGGAACATCACCTAAAAAATCTAAAATTGCATTTCCAACTTGTCATTCTGCTCTTGAAGGTCTGCAGACTAGAAAGTATTAATTCTAAGGAAGATGAAAGAACACTTCACATTAAATTAACAGCATTACTGTACTTTTGCTGAGTAATTCTCTCAGACAGCTTTAAGTCTTGATGGCAGTGGCCCACATATGGGGTTTCAGACCACAGAATTCTCAAGAAACTGAGAGACTTCTACTGAAATACAAAAAAATATACAAAAAAACCTTATCCATGTACAATTTTATTCATATGGCTTACAAACACAATCCTATCACAAGTACTCATTTCAGGGATTCTGGTGACTGCATCTCATTTCATATGTCAAGATTCCTTTCTACCCTATCCAGTTTATATATATACACATATAGTCTCTAGGATGAGCTCTTTAATTTTTTTTCAGATCATTATTTCAGTACTATACAACACTGGAGGGCAAAAAACAGCATTATTTTTATATCTGTGTCTCTTTCATAATCATAAGAGCTATTAACTTTTGGTGTAAAGATAAGGAATTCTCAGAACAAGGAAAAAGTCTAAGCTTCAACTACCAAGGAAAAATCAACTGTTTGTTCCAACTTTTTCTTCTAAATTTTTTTCCTTAAAAGATGCTAAGCCAAGGATTCCTTGATACATTTATTATAGAAACCACCCTTTCTCTAGCTATGTACAGTGTGAACTTGTCACAGCAGTAAGACTGTTAAGCAGTGAATGGATGAAATGATGTGTTATGGGTTTGTGTGGCGCGGTTTTCCTTGGTGGCAGGGGAGGGGGGCTGCAGAGTTGGCCCCTTTGAGAAGTTGCTTGGAAGAATTCGCCGCCCCAAAATGTCGGACGCGCGCACCAAAATGTCGGACC
>VYZV01043432.1:7101-19076 GCA_013401275.1 Pandion haliaetus | reverse complement strand
ACGCTCCTCCTCCTCCTCCTTCTTCTCTGACCTCGGTATCTGCAGAGGTGTTCCTCTCACATTCCAATTCCCCACCCACTGCAGGTTCCCCTTTTTAAATCTGTTCTCCCAGAGGCGCTCCCACCGTCACTGATGGGGTCGGCCTGGGCCAGAGGCGAGTCCGACTTGGAGCCAGGGGAGCTTCCAGCAGCTTCTCACAGGAGCCACCTCTGCAGCCCCCTCACCCACTACCAAAAAAAAAACCAACCGCACACAAACCCATAACAGCAAGTCAGACACTGCAAGCAATATGGTAGAATTATTAGTCTAAGTCACACTGTTTAAAACTCTAACCTTTCTCTAATATTCTCAGAAATATGTGCGTGCCAAATTTGAAGAAAAATTTATGACAAGACATTTGGAAAGCTAGGTTAGTAACTTGTTTTTAAAAAAATAGAATTCTTTGAGTTTTAGTATCTGTTATAAAGACCAAACCTACGAGGTCTGATATCAAAGTGAATACAGAAAACAGGTAGGACAGGAATGACAAGATTTTTATTGCTGTGAGCTTATTCAACTTCCCTACTCATGCTAAGGCACCTAATTTCTAACTACATTGATGGCTTTCTAAAATTACTGATCTACAAAGGTTCTGCATACAACTCCAACACAATCTTCAGGACCAGGGTTGTAGCAGAAACAATTAAAAAGTTTTAAGCCTCCACCAGGGGTTCAAAAGGACAAGAAAAGACTTTACACACTGGCCCAATAATCATTAATTGTCTTTTCAGCTTACCTTTTTTACTTAGGTCGATAGCAGCTTCTAGAAGAACTTCTAATTCCCCTTTCGGCAATACAGGAACAACCCATCGAGGCCTATATTCAAAAACAAAACAAACCCCCCTATACTTCAGTTGTGCTTCTTAAAAATCAAGAGTCCTTATAATGCTTTTAATATAGCGTAACAATATACATTTTTAAAGGCCCTGATAAGCATTCCATTGAAAAAAAAAAAGAAAAAAAAAAAACCACAAAAACCCTCAAATTTGAGCCTCTCTCTCTTTGCAATTCTAACTCAATAAAAAAAGTATTTCAAGAAATCCAGTGAAACAAAGATAAAAGAATCCTGATTCCACTATCAGGCACAAATAATCTACACCCTCTGAAAAAAGTGTGAAAATACCTGTTAATCATGTCATCCAACTTTGCCAGGTCTGTGTGTGGAAATGCAGGCTCCTCATCTTCAAGCTGGGGTGGAGCATCTCCTTGGCCCTGCTCATCAGGCGGGGTAGCTGGGGAGTTCTCATTGGAAGAATCAGGTGAAGAAGTCTAAAATTGGTATGGAAAATACTTTAAATACTGACTGCACTTACATGCCACTTATTTTGGCATTTTTCCTTCACATTGTTTCAAAGAATCACTTGAAGTAAGTACCTATTATCATAAATATAATAAAATAATTTGATTTCAAATTTATTAACAAAAAATAGAGTATAAAATGTACTGTATGCTTTTTATCTCAGCAGTTTAAAAATTAAGCTACTTTCCCAGTGAGGAAAGTGGGGGGGGGTTGTAACAAACTTCTACTTTCAGCAGATCACCTATCTAGAAGGTGAAAATGAAGACTATACAGATGCTCCCGTTTTTACAAATCTTCTGCAGAAAATATGACTATTTTAGGTAGAAAGACAAACTTCAGCAACAGCACAGAAGAAAACCATCACGAAAAACATTTTTAGAAAAAGTTTGCTAAAAATGAGTAACACACTACTACAGCTGGCTACTAACCAACCTCCAAGAACATGACTAGTTAAGCCCATTTTGATAAGCCACGCAAAACACAATACATTTTGTAGATGCACACTTATTTGTATATAGAAATAGTATGAATTAACAATAAAAAAGATTCAAATCAGAACAGCAAGATTTAGGAGGACAAGGGACGACCAAAAGCTCAAGAACATTTTTCATAAGTTGTACAGGGTCTGGTTGGCATGGAGTTAATTTTCTTCACAGCACCCTGTATGGTGGTGTGTTTTGTGTTTATCAGCACTGTTTTAGTCACAACATACCAGTGTTTTGTCTAATGCTGAATAGTGCTCTCGCACAGATTCAAGGCCTTGTGTTTTTTCACTTTGTCCCCCAGCATTAAGTAGGGTGGGGGTGGGCAAGAGGCTGGGAGAGGACACAGCCAGGACAGCTGACCTGAGCTGACCAAAGAGATACTCCATACCACATAATGCCAAGCTTGACCGTAAAACAGGAGGGGAGGTTTTTTCCAAGGTAGCTGTTGCTTGGGGACTAGCTGGGCATCCCACTGAGGCGGAGAAGCGAGCAACGTGGTGGGGGGCTTACCTGGCAGCCAGTATCAACCCACCACACAGGTTCCAAAGAACAATTCATTCTCAGGAAGTAAGAACCATTAAACCTTATGATACTAAACAGTATCATCTTCTAACTGAATTAAATGACAGTATAGTTTTTCTTTTAAATGGGCCTGGCTGCACTGTTTAAAAGCGTCTTTTCTGGTATTTTTTCCCCAACAAAAAAAGAATAATCACATTATGATGTTGAATTTGAAAGTTTTTGCTTATCTTTTGAAATCAGGATAACCTTTCAACAGAAATGTACCAAGTTGTTCAGGAAGTCTAGTACAATGAACGGAGACCTAGCTGAAGCTGGTCTTACAGAGCTGATACCCACTTGTAAGCTGTTTTATCCAAAAAGTGCTTTTGCAGAACCGAGCATAAGCTGAACTCTCAGACTGTGTAGTTTTACCAATCTGTGGCAGGTTAAGTCTACAATGCGATTCTGAGGAAGCTTCTGAAATTATTCAAAGAAGGCTTCTTATTTTGGATAAGTATGCTTGAAAGAACTATGCCACTGCCTGAAAAGGGACTATCTTTTGCAATGCAGTGCTCCCTCTTTCTACTTTGCCAATAGCACTACCTTCATCCCTCAAAATCCTTTTGTACTTCGAGACACACACAAAAAAGATATCTAACTGAACTAGACATCTCTAGGAATACACAAACTCAAATAATTCAGAAACATTATTTCTAAAGTACTAACCCTTTTATTTTTAGACAACTTGATTGTTAATATCATACCTGATTCTGCTGGAGGGGAGGCTGGGATTGTCCATCAGGAGCCTGGCCCTGGCTATCATTCCCTCCTACCGGAGAGCCACGAGTCGTGGCTGTCATACTCGACACAGGGCAGATCTTTGCAATTTTGTCTGCTTATGTAGTTGTTGTGAGAGAAGAAATTATAGTCCACTTAGTAAAGTTGAAGTACCAGCATATGCTTGTCTTAAAAAGCTCCAACTCAAGAACATGCCATCTTGCAGAGACCATTGCATAAACTGAAAAAAAAAAAAAGACAATATGCTTTATTGACACATGCCTATAAAAGTAATCTGTACCTGAAAAAGAGCACTACAAAAATAAATACACTGCTATAAAGAATCTTTTATTTTAGACTTAGCGTTTCTTTTTACTGAGTACAACTGACAAAGGAAGGTAACATTTAAAATCATGTTAAATACTTCAATGTTCTAAGTAAAAATTACACTGATAATTACCTCTATACCACTGAGAAACTGACATGTATCCAAAATGCAGCTGTTCACTCTGACTCTGTTATGCTTGAATTGTTATAATAGATTTTCAATTTGAATTCAAGGTGCTGATCAAGGTCTATGTAGAAATGATCTGGTTAAGAACATAAGCAGCCAAATTTGTCATCTTTTCTAATACTCTTCTCCTGACACTGTCTAACTGCAGATGTCTGAGAAGGAGATTGATTCTGCCTCAGCTAAGACTAATAGAGACCCTGCAGCCAAACTTCTGTTAGCAAATCAGCATTTACCCAGGGCATTTGACCTGTATCCCATTCTTCCAGCATGTGTCCATGAAAGCCTAGGTCCACTGGCCTTTCAGGCCCACTACAAAGCCCATCACATCTCCACCAAATATTTTAGTGGATTATATTAAGAAAATTCTGACATCAGATTTGTTGATCTTGTAATCATGATATACCAACAGTTCAATAACCACTACGTATTTCAACTTCATTGTGTTAAATACAGAAATTAAAAGTTGCATTAAGTTGTAACAGCAATTCCACTCTATACCAAAGGGCACTGTATAACCACAGAAGACAAAACATAATTTTCCAGAGCAACTCAGGCTTCCAAGCACCACATAAACCAACAACAGCACTCAGGAAGTTCAAAAGCCAAGTAGGGTGGTAGAAAGAATTCTATGAGCTTTCAGCAAGATTCGTTTGGCAGTGCTAAGTTCCTGATTCAATCAGCAAAAGGTTCAAGCTAACAAGTTAAGAGTGAAATTTCTGCTGTAACATTATGCATATTTCTAAGCGTTTTATTATGGCATCTCATCTCAAATTATTTTTCAGTGCTGTTATCTTTCTCCAAGACACTTTAAAATCCTTTCCTAAATTGTGTAAATTTGCAAGCCATTATATATACAATAAAAAGTTTGACTGAATACACTATTCCTCCCCTGCGCAGTCTCCAATATTAACAGCACCAACAAATTCAGAGATGTCTAATATTGTCACCAAAATAATGTTCACTTTTGAACAAAACTGTATTCTTTGGATACAAGCAATTGTAATCCATCCCCACCCTTCAGAATTCATATACATAGGGCTTAGTAAGCTTGCTAAGTTCAGAACAGAGACATTACCAACTCAAATTTTCTTTAGGGAGAAACTGATTTTTTTAAACGCAATGTTTAAAATTAACTTATTTTAATTGGTGCTCTTTTTAAAATGCCCTCCTGAGTATTTACTTGTTTTCTATTGATGTTTAGAAAGATCACTAGGTATAAAGTATTAGCAAGACTGCTTCCTGCCATATATATATATATGTACACACACACACTGCAGTCTACTGCAGTTCAATGCAGTCACTTCCCCTGCACTACCTGATTGAGGCTTCTAGTTACGTGCATAAACCAATGAAATCAAACTTCCACCAACTTACATTGTACTTTTCAACAGTCCTAAGCCAACTATCACCACCATAAACCTTCCTTAATCACCACTATTCTTCTGTAAGAGGTCTGGTTCACAATACAGCCACACAAAACCTTAAGCTGGCACAAGCAGTGAGGTAGCAAAGAAGCAGGAAAAGGGTGAAACAGCTCCTTTCAGCACCAATCCTGGTCTAGGTTTGCTTAAACTGCAGAAAGAAGTGACCACTGGCAGCTATGGTTCCACAATAACTTGTATCAACTGCCATCTGCTTCAATCTCATCTCTTTCTTACTCTAATGCTTTTGGCTGAACTATCACAATGTCAGCCAGTTCACAGTACTAAAGGAAACAACAACAAAAAAACCTCCCAAAGACCATGATTATTTTTCAGTTTCTTTAATTACCTGAACTAGTGTACTGCAAGGCCAGAGCATTCTCATCCTAATGCCAGCCACAGAGCCAGGACAAAAGTGGAGCTCTCCTGTTTGACTTACACTAGTGTGGATTTACCCTCAGACTGTGCCTCTGTGCTTAGCTGAAGAGTCTGGGCAAAGCATGCTTGTAAGTTCAGTTCTGCTCAAGGTGAGCGACGTGAAATAACTAGGAGATACAAGAAAACTACTACTGAAATAACCAACTTATTCAAAATCTTGTAAATTCAGAATAAAAATCTACATAACAAAAATATACAGAATTTTGTAGATACTAGTAATACAGAATATTTACATAAAGGACCAACATATCTTTTTCTTCCTCTTATTTAGTGACTGTTTGCTTAAGACTTTAATCACAATACTCTATGAATATTACTTAAATTACATTACCAGAAAAGTATATTTCAGGGCATCCAGAGAAGTTCACTTGGCTTGGCCATGTGTGTAAAATAAGGTCAACTTCTTAAGTGAGTTCAGCGCTTCTCCCCCCAACTCCCCATTTGTGTGACGTCCCCAGAAATACAAAAGTAACTTCAAGTTATGCTGCACCTAACTAGATACACTCCATCTCCAACAAATGGTCTGATTGCTTCTTGTAGTATCTGCGTATTCTAAATTGCAAGGATATCCTTATTCAGGTATTTTCCTTCTAATTAGAGAGTATACAAACATGTTTTTGTAAGCACAAACCATCATCCAATTTATGCATTTTAAACAGTATTAGAAGGGAGTAGTTTACCCGTCCTGTTTTCAGCCACTGATTTAACCATTTATGTTTTAGAAAAAACATCAAACTGCATGCCCACAGAGAACACGCTACTACTTTAATCTCTCTAGAACTGATTAACCATGAAATTTCAAATTCCCATCACTTCTTTAATTCAGACTATTCAATTTCAAATTTTCAGAGTTAAAACTCACCAAGGCATAGCTTGGCTCAGCTCAAGAATAGCCTTTTATAATTAATTTGATTATTTATAAACAAATGTAAACTGATGCAGCAACACCTTGGTTTTGAGCAGACAGCCCAACAGAAACAATTCAAACTGCCTGTATACAACTGGATACTCTATATTAATTTTTATATACCTCTCATTTCTACTATATTTGATTTTGGATTCAGCACATTAAGCAATGTTAAAAATGATCACCTTTACCGAAAGCTTTGAATGGATGTTTTGATACAGTGACAAGATGGAGCCAGACACCTATTAAATGACAAACTCACTACTTCATTGTTAGTCTGATGTATGAGGCTATGAAGACTGAGTCGAATCCCACTGACATTTGCTTTTGATTCCCACCTGAGCAAATTCTGATTTGTCATGCTTTTGCCATCTCCTTATGTCACCCTGATCCACCACTAAATTATAAGTGAAGGTCAGCTTTTGCTCCACCTGACTCCTTGTAATTTTAGTAACACCAGGAAAAGACAACTATTTTTTTTTTTACTCCACATGCTCCCCATTTAGAAGACACCACCCGCTGCAAGTAGCATTCCAGCAGAGCACCAGACAACACCAGACACGACACTGCCCACTGGGATGAGCCCGTGCTTCCAGGCTCAAGCATTCAATACAGCTGCACATCTGAGCCTCACCTCAGCTTCCACAGCCAGCAACCTCGCACCTGTATGGCAGAATAGGTTAATTTTGTTTTGGTAAGAAAAGAAAACAAGCACCTTTTCAAAAGCCAGGGAAAAAAAAACTTCAGACATAGGTTCCTGGGTAAGTGCTAGATAAAAAGCAAATATGTACATATTACTCTGTTACAGGACAACATAACAACAAATACAAAGGATGGCATTTATCAAGGAACATACATAATTTTCTAATACAGCTGGCTTCTAGAACTGCTTTATCTAAGTTTCTCAAAGTCATCTCCTCAAAAGTAACTAACTGAAATACCCCAATACATACAGCCTTTCTCCTAAATTAGCTACTTAAAATATACAGTCTCAGGAAAAAGCAAATGCAAGGTGACAGATGACAGTAGCAGACCTCAAAATACAATTTATTATTCATGCTCATTACCTAAACACTATCTAGGGAAACAGACCTCTTTTTCCTTTATTTAAAGTTTTCTGGTTATATCCTCACTTGTATATATGCCACAAAACCTACTTTGCAGTGTGTAACAACGTACAGGATATACATATAGAGCGGGATACTAGTTTACTCAACATGTAACAACAGAGCTGTTTAAAAATCATACCACTATGCTAAGAAAAAATTTTTTTCTCCAGCATTATTTATAGAATGACATTCCTATCTTAACAGGATCTCACAGAAGATGTGCTTTTTCATCGTAAGTGGTGTACTGCAAAAAAGCTTAACTGCAGCAATACATATTTTAGGTTGAAAAGTATCACAGATTTGTTTCATATAGGATTCTGGGAACTGCTTTCTTAAAATCCCAATGAATACTAACTCATCAAAAGTGTTATGATGTGATTCTAGTCTAAAAATTTAGACTTGGGAATCTAACCTTCTACCCTATTCCTTTATTTCAATCAAAATGTGTTCTCATCTAGAAACACTTCCCCCAAAACTGTAACACTGACCTAATTCAGTAGTTACAATCTATACACACCCCTACACATTTACAATTTTCTTTCTCCTCTGTGCCTTATGTCTTTCAGGAAGGAAATTATTTATATAATGCGAATAGAAAAATGGTGGTCCCAGCAATTTGCTCATTAACACTGACATGCAGTGAAATTGAAATGTATTCAATGATTAATGAAAAACTTCTCAAGAAACTACTATTCAATAGAGCAAGAAGTGTCTAACTTTCAACGTTTAAAAAATACGTAATAAGCAGCAATCAGAGAAAAGGTTATTTCAAAAAGTTTATATTACAATGAATTTAGATTCCTTCTCCTAGTAAAGAAGTGAGTGTACACAGGACAGTCAGCTGCATCAGGCTCCAACACATTATTTCAAAGCAATAAATTTCTAAATGATACAGTAAAAGACAAGATTTTGAGTAACTATAGTTGTTATGAACTAAAACTATTCTCATTGAAAAATAGGTTACTTCAAGTAACCTTTTTGGTTCATCTTTCCACATCATACACCTGAAATTAAGACACTTGACAGCTTCAGTTTCTGGAACACTGGGAACATCCATGCAAAGGTACAATTCTATTTGCCCACAATATCATGTGACAAAATAAAGAGGGATGTCCTGAAACATACTTCAGTTCTTTCAGGATTTTTTTTTTTTTTTTTTTTAAACTTCAGAGCTTAGTGTTGAGACTAAGTGTAGCTAAGCTACATCTACTTAATGGTATGCAACTTCACTTTGTACAAGATGCTCCTACACCTACCATTCAAATGAATTTAAGCAAGCAGTAAAAGCACAGAAAGTGAACTTCCAAAAGAAAGCATCACCACTTATTGTCAGGTCAAGGGCAAAGCAGAGGGACCACAACTCTCAACCCCATAAATATGTCTCAAAAGAGTCATCTAATGCATTCAGTACCAGCTACACAGCATTCTATGCTGAAGAGACTGTAGAGGAATGCTGCAGAAAATGCTAGTTTTAAGCAATGGTTTCCTCCTCCTTGAGCAACAAATAAGAATATTATCTGTATAATACACTTACAGGTGTGACAGCCTGATGCTATTATCTTCTGCTCATATTTTAGAGCACTGGGGAACTTATGCAAAGGTCTGGTTGAAAATTTAAAGTTCTGAGGAAATTCAAAGATTGAAGCCTTAATGTTTATGAGATTTTGGGAAAATGAAGGTCAACAACTGCAAAGAACTGAAAATGCGGTATTTATACCCTGTGTTAAGAGAACTAAGATACACATATACATGGCATAATTCAAGAACAGGCATAGGTAATCCAGTATTTGTCCCACCACTATTAAAAAAAAAAACCCCAACCCCCAAATGAAACAACTAGACATAGAAGGCTTAATGATACAAAAAGCAATTTTTTTTTTTTTAAATATAGCTCTGTTACAGCAAACCCACATAAGATTATTTAATCTTTTGGAAAAAAGAAATTCAGACAGAAAACTGGACAATGGTAGTGGTTTCCTATTGTAACCAGACTTGAGACATACTGATGAAGAGCAGAATCTGACTACATTTAACTGTTTCAGGTGTAACAGCTAGCCTAAGCTTACAGTTCTCAGATACCCTTTTCAGGTGATTAGAAGTACAGTCTCACTTCTTTGGCTAAAGCTGACCCCCTTCCATCAAAAGTTTTTCAGTCTTGATAAAATTCTCATTGAAATGCCAAGCTTGGAGCCCAAGAAATTCTAACCAAAGCCAACTGTACTCAAGCTAAGGCTGAGAATGCAGTACTTGGCCCTGCACATCAAGGCAACAAAACTGACATATTCAAAACATATTAACTTCTTGCTTCCGCATGGAGTAACTTCCCAAAAGGCTTAAAGAACCCAAGGAAATCCTTTATACCAAAGGACTGTCTTACTTCAAGGCAATAATCGATGACGGTCGGGCCCTGAAAGGGAACTGGACAGCAGCAACAAGTGTCTTTCTCTAAAAGGCATTCACTTGCCAATAATTCTTGGGGCATTTAAGGGTTAGATAGCGTACCGCTGGTTAGTTAAGATATATGATACTTCCCAGATAATACAACAAGAGCTCAGGTCTTCAGATCATACCCATAGTTCTGGCTACCAAAGAGAAAAGGCAATGTCTTGCTCATGTGACAGTAGAGAATGCCAAGATACAGCACCAAGAAAGCAGTCAATACCTTACAAAACATTTGCTGGTTTTGTAAGACAATCAGTTGTGTTCCCTTCAGTGAGCTGTGGCCTCGCTTCCATACTTTTCTGTAGGCATACGTTTCAGACTGCTGTCATGGACAAAGCGCTAAGGAAGACTGGGCCTCTCACCCAGTATGACTATTCCTTCACTCTCAGGAGCTTTCAGTGGGAGTTGCACTGGTTCAACTGGCATTAAACTATCTTCAATGATATTCAATATATCTCAATGACAGAAGGAGGAGGGACATAAAATTTACAGCTGCTGCAATTCTATTATTTAAATTCTTGTTTTAAACATTTCCAAGTGATAAGAAACTACATTCAGGGTGCTGATAAGTAGCTAATGTGGGGTTTTATGCTGGGAGATGAGAATTTTGGTCACAACAGCAAAACAAATCAGACTTTCCAAGAACAGAATGAAGTCAAGTGAATAAAAAAAGCATGAGTAAATGCATGCACTATAACCTAAGAAAAACAAACTTAGTAAGTCACTTCTATCTGGCAAATGCTATCATCTATTTTAAAAATTGCTTACATGTTTGGAACTATGACTTTCACTTACTATGCAGCCCTTTTCTTGAATTCACAATGAACACACAGAGAAGAGGGCAGGACTTCCTTTCACCTTGTATTAAAAGAACGAGCTACAAGGAAGCAACCTCAAAACTAGGAAAAAAAAAAAACAGATCTAAGCACTTCAGTATGTACATTTGTTTCAGAGTCAGATGCAATCTCATGCTGCCAAGCAACACAATGATATGTATTTTTCCAATTATGCTACAGTTTATTTATGTAGGAGGCTGCCCTTCTGCAACCCAAAAAATGTGTTCTTGGCAATACAGCAAATTAGGATTGAGTTGATACTGCAGGACCAACTGCAACCTCAGTCCTTTGCAGGCCACAGTAGAACACTATAAGCAAGGACAAATCATGTTTTAATGTTTACATTTAAATAATGCTTTAGATTAAAAGGAATATACACATTTGCAGTTGATTATCATCTATGGAATAATTATTATTAAATCATGTCTACTTATCACTATTTCAAGAAAATAGTATATCTAAAGTTTGCACCAAAGACTGATTAAATGCTCTTGGTTCCTTATTTCTGATTATTAAATCTGTAGTTTGGTCATGGCCATATCAAACACTTCAAGGTGTTCATCCAATTCTAAAATGGATATAATAGTTACACCTCTCCAAACTATACAGCAAAGTTCACTGTCCAGAACACTTTAAGAACCTTGTTTGTTCCTTAAAGCATTAATCCAAATGATAATAGTTGTGAGGTGTTACGCTATTAGACCTTTTTCAAAAGATTTGATCTTACTTCATTTTAAAAAGGGATAATTAACTTTAATGTTACTTCATATTCAACTTGACTGCTCTGCCTTTTTGCTACAAAGAGCATTATTGCTGCATGCTCAAAAGTCAATGGAAAAAATCAAAATACATTCTCAGTATTAGGGGTAGCAAAAAACATAGGCTTAATTTCACTTAAGTAATGAAGGCTTTTCTCAGCAAGACATGAATTTTTACAGCAAAGCACTAGGGAATAGAGGAAATTTAAACATTTCAGAGCACTGAAGTATCAATGGCTTCCTACTAGTTGCTGAAGCACACTATGAAAGGGGAATGAAAAGCTTTGGGAATGTACAGAATGGGACATATTACAAAGTCTGAAAGAGACAGACCAGACACCTAAGTTTACATAGTAGTACTAAGCTCCATGTTTTCTCTGCAAGAGGATGTGCACAATACAGCCTGCAATTCTTGACATTAATATTCTTTGTAAGAGCAGACTTGTAA
>VYZV01043431.1:0-22491 GCA_013401275.1 Pandion haliaetus | reverse complement strand
CAATGCAGCGATAGAGGATAATGCTGCTTTGGCTGTGCACGTAACTTTTTCCTTCCTGATCTTGGCTGCCAGGTGGCTCTTGATCCACTACTTGAAGGATAAAATAGATAGACTATTCAGAACAGGTGAGAAAAAAAGGTAGAGAATAAAATTAAAAAGGCAAATAGGAATAGAGATGAAGGGATTTTTGCTGAAAGCAAATGTACGGCATTTCCAGGTGTCTACACAAAATATGAATCATGTACCAGCCAGATTGCCTTCCCATTTCTAACAGTTTAGGTGAATGCAGTCTAGGTGTATAGTTTAACCAGACAATGCCATAAGAAAAAGTGATTACATAATATATTAGCCACGGAGCTCATATTAAGTAATCGGTATGATTAAATTATTAAGGAACAAACTTGGATTTGAGATGTTTGGATTCTTTTCTACACTCTGCCAATTATTTCCTTTCATATTTTCAGTAGTATTTGGTATCTCTCCATCAGAAATGTCTACTGCAATGTCAGATAATAATTCTTACCCTTATTCGTGATGCATATGAAGATTAGAAAATAGTCAGTACATTGCAATTTCCTGGGTATTTTCCTATACTTAGGACATGAATCCTACAAGGCATAGCTCTGTGAAAACATAATGCAATTATTGCATTAAACAAAAAGGTCATTCACTGACCCAACTGTGTCTATTTAATAAGAGCATTTCTGCAAAGATAAGGCTACTACTGCTATTTGTATTTAGCAACAGTGTGTGCGGCAGTGAGAGTATCCTTGCCTCTCTACACCGACCAGCAATTTTTCTTCTCCCAGAGATGACAACCATGAAAAAGACTTGCTTTGTAATACAAGGCATCCTTCTGATTTATTTATTATTATTATTTAGCTTTTGAAAAAACTGTATTAGCTATAGGTTATACCATGACTAGTAGAGAATAAATACATAAATCTGGAAGTGTGAGATTTATTAAATTAATTATATTTTAACAAACTGATTTTCTAATTGCTGCAGCAGTAGACAGGAGCAGCTGGTTCCAGAATCTGCAAATGAATGAATCCATCATGCCATGATTGGTAGGTTGTGAAAAGGCTGTTTACTATTATAAAAATCTTTGGTTATCAAAACAAAGAAAACTATGCTAACCAGGGTGCAGAACAAGCTTCCTTCAATTTTGTCCCAACTTCCTCAAGCAACCACCACCCTTTCATTTTATGTAGATGGACATATTTTACATTACAATTGGGTGTGCTAAACATGTACAAGAACAGCAAGAAATACTGTGTTTGAAATTCAGTCCAATAAAATCACTAGGAGAAAATCAGCGTTTATTAGTCTAAAGTGAATGACCAGGACCAGGAATGAAGAAACAAGACATAGGAACACCAGCTTGAAATACCTTTAAAATTACTTATTCTTTTTTGTACAACAAAAATAAACACAGCAAAGACTTTCCATTATTATGTTATTGATGCCTATTTCTTCTTCACAATATATAAAAGGAGATAAACAAGTTGTTTTGATTTGGTAAACAGAGAGAAGTGATGAAGAATGAAAAAAACTGTAATAAACAAACAAAATGGTNAAAACTATCTATGACTTTGGCTTCCCAAAACACACGCAAACACACTGCAAACTAGCCACAGGTTTGCCTTTATAAGTGAGTCAAAATGTGAAGGCAGCAGGTCACTAACTCTGATCTGCACTTCCCTGTATCTCCTGCATTCAAAAGAAGTACATTTAAACTCTGGTTGCTTTGAAGGAAGCAAAGAATATGGAGACAATAGTGTCTCAAGGTTCAAGCAACAGAAGGGAAATGTGCAATCTCTGTTTTATTGGCAACATGTTCAGATATACATTAAGACTTTTAATTAGCAGACTGGCTTCCTTTATCCACTAACTTTCACTGTTTTTTCAAGGACTAGCCCATTGTTGTATCATTAATGTCCCCATAGGAATGGTAAGTCAAGTGTATCTGTATATGTTGTAAAATAAATTGCTATGTCTTCACTATGACTACAATATCCCTTGCAGTAATATTTTTTAAGTAAAGCATTTTCTTCCTCAGAACACATTCATATTAGTTTCTTTATGCATTGTTATATTAAATTTTAATTTTCAGCTCCTAATCATAACAAACATTTATGCAAGGACTTTTATTGTTTCTCTGTTTATAGCAGCTGAACCTTCCACTGCTCTAGTCTGTTTTTCTCACTAGCAGTCCAATATTTCTACCTAGTTATAGGACTCAAATGAAATATGACCATTTTCCTAATTTAAATGATTCTTATTGTCTCTGTTATCCACTACTTTGAAACACACTTCTGATTTTGATACCTTACTGAAAAGGCTAAATCCTGCTGGCATACTGTATACAGAAACTTGCATGAAGAAAGATATGGTCCTAAATCTCAGATATATATTACCTTACCTATTTATACTTTAGTATTCACCACCAGTTATTAGTGAAAACTGCATCTAGATTTAGCATGAAGTCCGTCTGCTAAATTTCAGTTTGATGTATGCCATGATCTGCCACAAAAATAGAGGTGCAGCTGAGATTAGAAAATTCCTTTTTTTCACACCTGCCCTTAAAAAATACTGGTTTATTAAATGCTGTGTTTCACTAGAAATTAAGAGCAAGTGTGTTTTTAATATAGTGAAATATTAGTAAAAGCATATATTAATTTTAGTGAAAATGTATGTATGTGTGTTATAATTTTGCCCATTAAAAAAGGAGTTCCAAAAGATGAACTTTATATTTCTATGCTGTACCCTGGGGATGAAGACCAGTTATATTAATTTTTTTAAATGGAGTGCAGCCATTAGTGTATCAAGCATTTTCATCCAAGTTCATTACACAAGGTAAGAACACATCCCCTAAATTTTCATTATAATTAGATGTCACATACTTTAATTTTCATAATTAGGTGCTACGATGGGTACATGTTCTTGAAAAATCAACATAAAGCTCAAATTGAAAAATAATAAAAAGAAAAAAGTGGCATATCCTTTCTGGTTATCAGATTTATCTATAATATACTAAACTCCATAAATCCCAGTCTAAAAATATTTTTTGACCAAAGCCTGCATACTTGTGGTAATGCTTAGTGCTCTGGAGACAGTATGGTCCAACACAATTAGTAAAGCCCTGAGACAGCATTAAAAAGCTAAAAGGTGAGATAAGAATAAGCTTACTGACTCATATGTCCCCAAAAGAATCTGGACATAGCTAGGAGATAATCCTGTTTGTAAGGGGTTCCACATGTCTCTGTACACTGTATTACAGAAACTGTATTCATCCTGTGGAATTAGCACAAGTCAAATACGTATAACAAACCTATTGCCTTATAAAACACCGTGGCTGTTTATCTCATGAAGTACTATTGTTTCACCATCATTAAGCTTGCATAATTATAACTTCATTTTACGCTACTGCCCTGCCATTGGGTGAGTGCACTGGAATGCATGAGTGCACATCTTCTTTAGAAATGGACATCGCCAATTTGAATGTTTGACTAATTTTTTTTCAGGTACAGTCTATGAGTGAAACATCTTTAAATGCTCCTACATTATTATTTTATTATACAACTTTCCAACAAGGAAGAAACATGGCATTTGAATTCTGTACAAGCTTAAGGCCACTTCAGTGAAATGTAGGATTAGGATGCCTTTCTGGCACTTTTTCATGTTTCCCAGCCTGGACTGTGATGGAAACTGGAACGGGCCCCAGGAGATGACAGCTGAGGGGGGCTTTCTGTGTTATAGCAGACTCCAAGGATGCCCTAAGGTAAGTGGAATTGCTCAGTGTTTGCACAATGCCACACGGTGTTATTTTGTTACTGAAGGCACCGTTACATTTTGGTACATTGTGCATTCACAACCCACTGGCAAAGAGGTGACAGGCATCACTGGCCATCTAGTAGAGCAGTTTGGTTCCCCTTAGATTGTCATTTATAATGCAGCCATTTTATACGGCTGGAGGCATACTTTTCTCTGCTACCTGTGCAATGGCAACAAATGAAGGAGACTGCTTCAGAATATCACATGCCAAAAATTAGGCAAAAATTCTTTGCCACTTACAGGATAGAAATATGCGTGAATAAATCTCCCTTCCTGTACGTTACCCCATCAGTACGGGAATGCCACTGGAACAGATCTCTACTGTGCCAGTGCTATCAAATGCTGTGTATTATGGAGATGAGAGAAACACACTCCATTTTTCTTCAGAGTCCAAGATGCATCTATGATATTTGGGAACATGTTGCACAGGAATAACAATTATAGTGGGAAAAATAATCACATGGAGAAGAAAAAATAATTCTGAAACTGTTTACGCTTTTAAAAAACTAATTCCAGAAATACCATTGAAATCAGGGGTCTAAATTCATCCCGGATATAAACGTATGTAATATTATTAACTTAAACAGAGTAATATCCCACATTGTCCTAAGACTGCTGCATGGCCTCGGCCACAGAAAGAGTACACTACTGTCACTTGCTCTATTTAAGATTGTCCTAAGGAGCTCTAAGCTGAAATTCTTGTTTGAAATGAAGTTTTCAGTGTCTGACTCTGTCTTCTTCCTTTAGACTCCCTGGCAGGGGGAGTCTCCCCCACTGTTTGTACAGTGCCTAGCACAATGGGACATCGAACCTCATCATGTTCATTAGACACAACTGCAAAATCATTATCATCTACATATATCTGTTCTGTTTCTTTGGTTCCTCACTATTATTCATGTGCCCTCCCCTTTCTCAAACTTCCAGCTGAATGTTCTCATGTGTGAAACAAGAGACTACATTGGTAAATAAGAACGATGCAGATTCTGAAATCTGCCAGCAAAGCATGTGTGATAATTAAACATCAGCAGATGCGTGTTATTTGCTAACTAGGCCTTAAACATCAATACGTTCTGGGTTAAGTTCTGCACTCCTCAGGCTAGTTATTAAAGCATAGTAATAGCAAATGTTTACCTATTTTGACATGTTTTTTAATTTTAGTTTTAAATGTTTAACTTCCTGCTGGATTAAAATTATTCTTATGAGGCCAAAGTACTGAAAAATAAAGAAATTTGCTCCTAGCTGATCTCATGCAGTACCATCTCCGCTTCCAGTCATTCCTGCTTTTTAGCATCTTTGAGCCTGACATCAGTTTTGGATGCAGCTAAATGCCAACTATCCCGATAAACATGTACACTACCAGCTGTGGCTCCATCTGCTCAACTAAACATTTTCACACCAAATCTGCCGGGGAAAAAAATATTGTTTTTGGAGTTGGTTTGTTACAACTGAAATATTAAAATCTTAACTCCAGGTGGCCCTCCACTTTTGTATTCCTCTGATGAATATATTTAGAAGACACAAAACTATCTATAGTCTTCCTCAAACCCACAAAATCCAATGGAAGGAATTTGGTGCTAAAAAGAACAGATAAATCAAACAGAAACCCAGGGCTGATACACCTTCGCTTTGTCTCTTGCAGAGCCCCTGCAAACACCTACGTGACGGTCCAGCCTGACTGACGCGCGGCAGCAGCTCCCAGTCCCCCTGCCCCAGCCCAGTGGCAGGCAAGGCCAGTGTGTTTGTCAGCCTGCTCCCAGAGCCCTGCAGTTGCAAACCCAGAGTTGCAATTGGTATTTCAGTAAACTGGTATGACAGCCACAGTGTTTCAGAGCCTTTTATGATAACAAAAGAGGTCCCTTTTTTGTGAGCAGGGACACCTGTAGGAGCAGCAAAGCCAACAGACTGCCGGAATCCGAGGTGTACTACCAGTCTGAACTGACTTCCACATGTACAGCACCCTCTGAAGTGACAGCTGTGTACACGCCTTTGTATCAGCGGTCTAGCCCACTACTGTTAATCTCTTTTTGCATATGAACATTCAGGTCTTCTTGAGCAAAGAAATAAAAGTTTTCAAGAAAAGGCAAAGCAACACTGTGAACATGACTCTTGCTTGAACTGTCAAAATCATGTTAGAAAGTTCATCATGGTAATGAGAGGGCACTAGGAGCAATACCTGCCACTCAGCTAGGGCAATAACCCCAGTATACCAAGTCTGAACAAGGACCAAAGTTTAAATTGCACCAAGCGAGTGCTTTTCACTTTCCACTCCCCTACTGGGAACCCGACAGAAGGTGTGGGGCAGCCCCAGTTCTGTCACCGTGAAAGCCTAAGCGGCTCTTGTGAAACAGGGATAGCACCATGGCTGAGCAACAGGAGAAGAATAAACCTAGCCACAAGAAGCTCAAGTATGTTTTTCCTGCTGTACCTGCTTGGGCCTGTAAATTGCTCCTTCTGAGAGTCCTTGACTGCACATGCCAGAGTCCTGAGATAATCTTACACCTTCATGAACAACAGTTTGAAAATAATGGATACAAGACTATTTAACCTGAAAGACCAACTGATTCAGACAGATATTTGTTTTGCATAGTGTCATCTTAAAGGCAAAACCAGAACAATTCCCCACCCCAGCTAGGGCTTTCAAACAGTTGCAGTAACGTAAGAAGTAAGAAAACAGCAAAATAATGGATGAATAGTCTATACTGTGGTTTAAAATTCAAAGACACCCTAGTGGAAACTGAAGAGGGATGAAAAGGTGTGATGCTTGTGTAATTGTTGTTACTGAAAGCCAAGAATAATTTTATTGAAGTGAATGGAGTAATGCCAAAATTTTCATACTAGAGACATAAGACCCATTTAGCACCGAAGTACTCCTTGACAACTGAATACATTTCTGGTTTAGAAAGTTAAATTTTATTTTGGTTATTACACCTTCTTCTATTCTATTACATATGTTCCTTATAAAAAAACAAAAGAAAAAAAAATCTTGCTACATCTAATAATTTTTTCTAATTAAAAAAAACGTCACCCAGGAACGTACTTTAAGTAGACGTGGCGAGCAATTAACAGTTTAGACTCCACATCAGAGACTTCTGAGACTTTTTGGTAGAGCTCTCATGGTTTCATTGTGAGCTTATTCTTACTACCAAAGTCTAGTACATAGGAAACTCAGAAAGTTTTGCTAACTGCTGAAATTAAGTAACACAAACAGTCATGAGAAAGGTCTCCAAATTCTGCATAAAGATTTAGGTTTGTACGTGTTATCCCTTCTCGTTCACTTAGCAATGCCTTGTCTATCTGCATGAATATAAATGTATCAGTAGAAAAGGAGTTTGGGCTAGAAAAATGCATTATATTGAATAAATTTATCACCTAACAGTTCTTACTAATGAACACATTGCAATCTAATACCTAGTGCTGTTGTATCTAACAAGTTAATACAATTAAACCATGAAAAATAAGTATCTGCCTTTCTTTCCCTTCACATTTTTGACTCAAGAAACATTACAAAGAATCTCAGTAATAAACCAAATTGTGAGAGACATGAATTCCATAAATAAGCCAAATATTATGAAGTTATGTGCAGAGGCACATGTACATAAACCACTTTACTACCTCCTGTATTTTGAAGTTCTCCAAAAGAAGTACTATTAGCATCAGTCAGAGAATAATGAAGAGTGGAACATGTTTTTGTAAAATAAACAAAATTATGAAGAATTTAAAAAACAAGATCAATATCCAGCATTGTATACAAATAAATTCGGTTTTCTATTGTTCAGTAGCCAGCACCTCTGGCTACTGGCTAACAGTAAAGAATAATATTAAAAACAAATAACTCATGTCATAATATTTATTTCATTGTTTTAGTATTTAGCCTCAATGTAGGTATTGCAGTTATTTACATCTGTGATTTACAACAGAACGAAAAGTGGTCTAGCAGCTTCTTTAGAAGAAAAGCTTATGAGCCATATAATCCAGCAAGGTCTTGTAATAGTGATTTCCCATCTATACATTCAACTGTTATAATTTGGCATATTTTCACTGTACTCCTTTGAGCTGTACTAGTTTATAAAGCTAGGGATCTTTACAAACACAGAAGCATATAAATATATATTTCTCATCCTTTCTCAAGGAGTAGAGGAAAGAGTAACTGAACTTCTAAGCTGGAAAGTGCCTTCTTGTTCTGCTATGGCTGCTTCTGTGTAACTATCAAGATAGAAGCAAGTCCAAGAAATTTACATCACACAGAGAAATAAGGCAATATTTCGATAGTCATCAGATTCCTTGGGAATTAACTCAGAGACTTTGATGCAAACTGTACTGTTGTATGCTCTTTCCTACAGATAAGCCTTATATTTACTGTGAAGAAATCTACTGGAGAACTTCCAAGAGTGAAGGTATCAAGCACTGGAGCTTCAGATAGCCTTTTAGATATCTGGGCTCAGGCCAGAGAGTCTTGAAGATAAGATTAGAGGCTGAAGTTAAGCCTAATTCTCTGAAAAGCCAATGTAAGGCAGTCTGATGTGCTCATGGTAGTCTGAGGTGCTGCAACCCTTTCTATTAGATAACTTTCCCTACCCAGTAAGAGCTTTATGCTCAGGTATACTGTGCTGCGATCATGCAAGGGAGAAGCAGTAAATGCACGAAAACCTGCAGCCAGTTCAACAGCCAGCAGGAGGAGGTAGACTCTCTCACCCAAAGGGGAAAGATGGACAGTTTTATTTATCAAATGTCACTCTGTGGCAGCTTTAGTGTTGACACAGAATACAGAAGTACTCCTAAATTATGGAATGCACTGATCAAAAAATGATGTATAACTTTCACCAGAAGCTACTATACTGGGTCTGGAAACTCACTGACTTGTCATTTTCTTCTTGCTAGTAACAGCTCTGCCTTATTTGGGTTCAGTTTCAACCAACTATTCTTCATTTCTGTGCTGTTTTCTTACAATCAGTTGCCACTACAGTGAAACTGGAATGGTTACAGGTCTCAAAGTACGGAAGAAAATGTATATGAACTGCATATTTCTTGAGCATACCATCTGACCTGTTCATACAGTAGCTAAGTGTAGATGCCAAAAAGAGCTAGCAATAAAACTGATTCTTGAAGGACACCAGAATGAAGAACAGAAAGGTGGTCTGCCCTGGCTACTTATTGGATGTGTTTGTCTGGGAAGAATGCCAACCATTTTAGTGTATTACTTTGGATCCTGCTACCTCTCTCAAGCAAGAAAGTACTATCTCATGATCAACCGTGTTAAATGATTCAGATATGTCTAAAGCTATGAGAATAGATGTCTGTTCTCCCTCCACTGACAGGAGCAGATTACCTATTACACATGCCACTAAAGCCATTTCATGTCCTGCTTTAAATTCAGATTGTGCTGGATCTAGAATTTTATCTTAATTTAGTTAATGCAGTTGGCCTTTGGCTAGCTTCTCTATGAGCCTGCAAAGAGTTTCACAATTATTCTGTGTATGTATGTGGGGAAAGACAAAGAAAGATGATTACAGTTAGCTCTAGGGTGAAATGTGGAAACTGTTATGGAGCACATGGAAATGCTACACAAAGGTTTGGGACAGGAAATGAATAGCTAATCCAGCTGAAGCTACAGAGGGAATGACAGGGATGGGAGACATAATTATTTAAACTGGAAGTTGCTTAGGACACTAAGGTTAACACCTCTCCTCTCGCAAGCTGTCCTCAGGCTACAGCTGACAGGGCTTCAGTTTTTTTATGTCATTAGAAAAGAAACAAATCCAATTGCAAAATTCTTTTTCTCACAAGGGACAAGGGGTTCGACATAATACAGTGAGAAAGAACTGTCTTCTGAATCGTCCTTAGCACTTCTTTCAACATCTGGATTCTCACTGCAGGTATCCCATTCAAGTAATACTCCTCCCCAGTATAACCCTACTCAGTCTGATAGGTGAAGAGAAACAGCTTAAGGAAGTATAGCTACAGTGACCATGAGTCAAAACTCATGTAATTTAACCTTGCCAACAAACTAACAAACTAAATAACAACACACAGTGAACTAAACACTGGAGAATATATCCTGGAAAACTTCTAGGTTGTTACTTTAAGGTTAAACAAGAGTGGTAAGTAGATGAATGCAGGTTATTAAAACCCATAGAAATGTACACGCTTACACATATCAAAGAATCAATTTTTTTATGTTCAAAAGCTATACAAAAACTACTATGTCTTTGCGGGATTTTGCTGATCTTTCAAGAATGACAGATCAATTTGTTAAAGGAAGAAAAATAGATTGAAAACCCACAATGTTTTAAAAAGCAATTCCTTTCAAAGCTCTACTTTTTTGATAAATTAACTATGATCAGCAATGGAGAAATCCATTTTCTTTTCTATCTAAGCTTCAAATAATGATAAGTAATAAAAAAAAAAGACGTACATAAGCAATTCATACCAATGCCCAAATTTTTCAGAAATAGACTCTACTTTTCAATTCCTTTTTTTTGTAACTCCCATCATGATTTTCAGATATGCTAATTGCCTACAAGTCCAGTGGCACTTCAGTTATGAGGTAAATAGTCCTGCCAAGGAGTCTGGCAGGTGTCTGCTTTGTTGTGTCCCTGAAACCTGACCGAGCAATTCGGTACAAGGTGAACTTGTGTCCTATCGCCACATCTTCCTTCCTGAGCCTTTGAAAGGAACAGTTCCCCACAGTAATTGCTGCTGAAAATCAGGCCATGGGCATTAGTCAGTGGGCATCAAGCACCTGAAGCATTCAGAGAAACCACATTTTAAAACCTTGGTCGTATTTCTACATCATCAGGCAATTAAGTCATTACTTATAATCTGTAACCTTAAAGACCCTCCTCCAGGGGTTTCACGCCATAGAGCAAGTTAATGACCCATTGCAAAGTACCTCCTTATAATGGGATTCAAAACTTCATTTTAGCACCTTGATTATGAATGACATGCTTCTTGTTTCACTGCCAGTAAGGTGCTGAGTCATTAGCAGTACAACATATGAAAGCAGAAGCTTTAACATTAACAAAGCTGGGATAAACACAATCTTCCAAAGAGTCCCTTAAACTTAAGACACTACATAAGACTATACTATTATTACCTGTAGCAGAAAAGCCTTTTAGCATCTAGTTTTTGTGCAACACAAAGTAAGGCAAAACTTGTTTAAAATGCATCGCAAGAATCAGTTACTATTAAGGATCATAAAATCGTCTTCTGGGTTTGAACCGCTGATGGCATAGTATAAAAAAAAAAAAATAATCTGATTTGAACTCATTTAACTGTAGTACTAATGTAAAGCAATGTTTTGGAGTACTGCTTTTACTGACCACAACATGATTTGTCCTCCCACAAGTTACAAAAAAAGTGTTTTGATTAAAAAATGGTGAAGTCAGAACACAGTCAAATGTATTTTTAGTATCAATGATGTAGAATTTACCATTCCAAAAAGGTTAACAAATGCAACATTCATTTAAAAGTAAACAAACTGGGGATAAGCCTTTGCTCGCCTTCTAAATTTACGCTATCCAATGAAACAACACTTACTCTATGCTTTATCAGTCTTGACATCNNNCACTAGATGCTTTATCAGTCTTGACATCAATATTAAAACACCTATACAAACTGCCATAATTGTTTATACATCCCTTCCAGCCATTTCAATGTGAACAGTGTCCTCCTTGTTTCTTACCCTACATGCAGCTATTTCATCATCTCCAGTTCACATATCAATTACCAGACTTCTACAATCTCAACAAAGATTTTTCTTTTCTACGTCCAACCTCTCTTAAGCAATAAAAAATACCACCATCAAATTACAGGTGAAATGTTTCTGAGAAACTGGAGAACATAACAAAATATAAAGTATTTTCCTAGCTCAGAAGGTAGGAGTGGAAGGGTACTTTGGGATCACTGTGTCGAGTCACCTGCCGTCTCAGGCAACCATGTGATGTCATTCCTTCCAAAAGAATGACCAAGCTCCATCCTAATATCAGATTATGTGTCCCACTACTCCCATCAAAAGGCTGCTCCAGAATCTCACTGGTCTGATGGCTAGAAAACTTGTAATTTACAGCCTAAGCATCTAGTGTTACAAAATCAACCATTTGTTTTCACATCAGTACTAGTCATTCCATTAAGTTGGCATTTCATTCATGATTTTTTCCCCACATTCCCTCCCAGTATATTTCTGAATACTAGTGAAATCTGCAGCAGTAAGGAGTCTCTCTCTTGTTCCTGTTGAATCTCTATCATGTGAAAGAAAGGCAACAGGAGAGGAAGAAAATTAGGCACTACACATAAACATGACCCTGCGACCTAAAAATTAGGATATTCCTAGAGAAATGGAAGAAGCACAGTTAAACTCACTGGTTAAAGAGGGAAACTGAACCTGGCTCTCCCATTTCACTGGCTACAGCATAATGCCAGAGTGGCATTTCTGAGCCATAGCACCCATTTTAACAGAAGGCTGAGCCTGTTCTTTGCTCAAAAAAATCATGAATACTGGCACGCTGCCATCTGGACAGGTTTTGTGGCTCTCTATCCCACATACACTCCAGTGCCAAATTAAAGGCAGAAGGAAAGGAGCTATGTTTTCAGCTAACCAGGTCCAACAGCTTTTCTTCCAGCACGTTTCTCCTGAACCCTTCTCCTGAGGCACCTGACTTTCTACAAGCGGAGGGTGAAATTTCATGCTGTTCTTGATACCTCCTAATAATGGGCTACTGATAAAACATTCCTATTCTCCTCTGTGCTTAAAACCACACTATTCCATCATTTCCTTTACATGAGATCTGTGGAACAACAGTTGAGAGTAAGAGGAAACTGTTCTCTTGCCCTCTTAATACTGGACTCTGGATTATGAACACGGGACCCAGCACTCAGGTCCTTTCAAGTACTTTGTATCTTTTCTTTTCAACTGTAAAATGGAGCTAATTAGCACTTTTTAATGTAGAATTAAACCACCTGTTTGAGGTTTCTACAGGCTCACGTGATCATGGTGCTGAAGCAATACAACGAGGGTCGTCTTTGATGGAGTCCACATTGTACTCATACTGAAGACTAAGTTTTATTTTCCAAGTGGCCACTCTTGGACTTTTCAGCAGCAAATAATTTTGTGAAACTCTAAAATATAGATGATTTCATACTTATTAAAAAGAAACCAAATCTAATTTTTTGAAACTAAGTATAAATGGTTTCATGCTTATTTTTAAAAACTGATCTGCAGTTCATTGTCATTAATCATACAGCCATTACCAATCTTCTAGTTTCAAACTGCTTTCTTTTTTTTTTAAGATCAGTTGAAGACAACAAAGCAATAACAATACAGCACCTAATGCCACAACACTGAAGAATTTGCTTTCAACTCTTATAGGAGTTTGAGCCTCTTCTGCTTCATTTTTTATCACAGTTAATCTCTGCAGATATTACACTATATTAAATCTGTACCACAGCCATATTTATCTTGAGCTTTTCTGTTATATGTACGTTCATGACAAAAACAAACAAACAAAAAAATGAATCAAAATTCACCAAGATGTTTCATGTGATGAGGACCTAAGAGTGGATTTCATTTAATTTACAACCAGCTTCCAAAATTTAACTACTTTCATATTTTGCAGTACAAAATCTGCCTGGTGGTATTTCAAATTTATAAACTCCAACAGAAAAAAAGTATTTTATCCACTGGAACTCTTGTAATCACCTTACCTTACTACTTTTTTTTTTTCTTCACACCCCTCCCCCAGAAAAGATTTAATAATACAATTAGCGCTGGTCACCTAACAGGATTGTTTCCTGACAGGTTAAAATATATTTTAGAGTGGTAATTTCAGGTGTTCCTACTATGAAATTATATTCGAGACAACTCAATGCAATAATCTATAAAACTGTGTAACAGATCTGTGGTCAGATTTTCCAACATTAGCCTGCATTTCTGTGGGCAACAGAAACTGTGAGCAGTTTTATGTCCAGACTTTATAGAGTATAATAAAACAATTAGTATTCTAACTCAAAATGGATACAAATTACAAGCAAAAGAATGAAAACCCTCAGGTGTAACAAAAGATTCCCTGAGATTTTTAGTATATTGCATATGTGCAAATAATTACTGATGTCTATGAAGTCATTAATAATATTGTCAAACAAAAAATATTGTTTGTAGTTGAACAGATTCTTCTTAAAAAAATCAAAAATTCTATCACCTAGTCACTTCAAGGTTAAAAGAATAATGCAAATTCATATGGGTCCCTGATGATCTAGGTAGGATTAACATATTTTCACCTTCTCTAATAGAACTGCTTTGGTACAAAATACATTGTTCTGCACTGTCATGATGTATGGCTCATATTTCGAAAACTGACAGTTTAGGAGTGCATTATGGCATTCCATTAAACTGAATACGTTTTTGTGCTGCACAGGAAAAGATAAAGAGGCCACAATTCCTTTCTTCTTTTTAAAAAATAATAGCTTTTCTCATTACAGTAGTAAAAATTTTAGAAAATGTGGTATTTACTGTACTGGTAAGTTCTATTCTCTGTGTTTCAAAGACCATAAGGAAGATACAACTCCCTCTTTCATATAAAACCTAACTGTTTAACAGGAACATGAACTATATTAATTGATAAGAGGTGTCAGCTAAAACCCTCATTTACAACTGCAATGACAGTAATTTTGAAAACCTTTGAAATTTGACCTGTAAGTGGACTGTGATGTTTCAACTTCTGAGTGATATTAATGACTTAAGTAATTGTAAAATGCCAGCAACACTGGTGATGCACTCTTATTTCACAGAACAGCACTGCCACTGAAACAAGAAAGAAGGCAAAGAGAAGGGGCAAGAAGAGGGGCTTGAGAAGGGAAAGGAAAGAGCACTAGAAAAACACCAGTGAAACTTCAGGTTAGGACATAGATGTGCAAGGACTCCTTATTCCCATGGTGGCACAACAATGCAAAGTTGTCTATAAACCTCTGGAATGTAGACAAGGCATTCATTTAAGAGCTTTATCTATTCTTAATACACATTTGGGGTTGTACCATTACAAACCCAGCTGTATCACAGAAGTTATTAGCCCACTGTCCAAATGCATGAAATTTCCTTCACCTCAACAAGAACCTAGAGGATGCTTTTAAAATAGTTTATCAGTTGACTTTTTTCTTCAGTAGTACACATTTTACATCAGTCTTTTACCCAGAGTTTTCAAAATCAAGATCAGCGGGCCTACAAGACAGCCAGAGGGGAACTTTTTACAAGGGCATGTAGTGACAGGATAAGGGGTAATGGCTTTAAATTGAAAGAGGGTAGATTTAGATTAGCTGTAAGGAAGAAGTTCTTCCCTGTGAGGGTGGTGAGGCACTGGAACAGGTTGCCTAGAGAAGTTGTGGATGCCCCATCCCTGGAAGTGTTCAAGGCCAGGGTGGATGGGGCTTTGAGCAACCTGGTCTAGTAGAAGGTGTCCCTGCCCATGCCAGGGGGTTGGAACTAGGTGATCTTTAAGGTGCCTTCCAACACAAACCATTTTATGACTCTATGCTTCTATGAATAAAGAATGGCTTTCTGAAGATCCCTGTTTCCCATAGTGAGAATCATTTAAGTTATTCAATCATGAAGAAAAGCAAAATGGTAGCGCTTGGCCAGAAGATAGGAATATACCACTGAGTGCGAGTCCTTTCATCACAGGACCCAAAAACGTTGCACTCTCAAAGATCAGCTGAGCGTTTGAGCTTCTCTCTTCCCTTATGGTTGGGTCAACAAAATGTAATGTGGAACAAGAAGGTGGCAAAGCAATCACAGCATCCCACTGCAAATGTATGAGGCAGGACAATGGCTTTGAGAAAGTGCTGAAGAGGAACCAGGAAGCCAAAGCTTGATGGTTCTGCCTTTGCTCACCATCACCTGGAGCTGTGGCAAATTGTCCTCAGCGTTTGTACCTAAAACTTACCCTGTGGTTACCTCCTTATTAATGCTTTGAGTTTCCTGACTATAAATGTCTTTAACTATATTTCAAATCAAAATAAAAGTAACAAAATTTGTCCCCAGAGTTTAGTATCCTGTATTGTTCTTTACACCTACTTTTGTATGATCTTGGAAGACCACCAGATTTAAAATTGCCTGCCCTGAAGCCACTAGGACAGAAGCTAAAAAAATCTTATGCCCGCATATCTGGACAATCTCTTGAGCTTTAATGATGTTGTAATGTGGCAGAAAGGTGACACCTAAGTTTTAGAACACTTCCGATATAAAACAAAGCTAAGATCTTTCCACACAAAAGATAGAGTAATGGTGCTGGTCTCCATAAAATTATTCCTCTCATTTGGAGTAGTGGGGTGAGAAAAAATACAAGCCATGAAAAAGCACTTTAATGTGACCAATCTTGTTATTTTTGAGTACCGGGTGAACAGCTTATTAACTGCAACAAGAACCAGATCCTCCTAGGTGCAATTAGGGAACGGAGGAATGCATCAGTGTTACAGCTTAAAAACTGCTGTATTAAAGACCTGCTTTTGTCCCATAGGAGACTTACCTAGAACACTGCAGGAAGATTCACAAGGGTTAGGTTGCCAAAAAAATTTAACAATGATTAGTGATTAAAAACAAAGTTCCAGAAGAACAAACTATTTCAGAAAGGTCACAAACTTGGAATTTTTTTAATAAGCAAATGTATTATTAAAACATCCTTAAGGGCTAACCCTGCTACCTGCTTACTGTCTGAGAACTTGGAGATTCCTGGTGAGATTTGTTTCTCTTTCATATTCAACATTGGCAGCTACCTGTGCATCCAGCAGAGCTGCAGGAGACCCAAGCTTTCTTAAAAAGCTGGTGATATACTGAACTAGTCCTGTTTACAATCTCTTGCATTACAGTTCTCAGGGAAAACATAGAGGGATAAAAAAGTCTATTAAGGGAAGTTTACAGGAATTCCAGTCAAGAAGAATTGGCTGTTACTGAACAAAGATCAACACCTCTAGATTAACATGAAAACAAGGGCTTAATTCTATCAAACATTTAACAAGAAAAGAAAAAAAAACCCATAAGAAAATAGATAACTTTAACCTATCTTAGTATTTATATAGCTACTAGCAAAATAGTGTCTAAACGCCTCACAGACACTAATGGATTTTTCTTCACAATGGTCCTTTGATGCAAAGAAGTCCTATTATTCTCATTCTTCTCATGAAGAACAGCATCATGGAGAGATTAAGACATTTATCCAAAGTAACACAAGATGCCTATGGGAATGACCATGTAATTTATCATGGATCTCCAGAGCCCCAGTCCAGTGCCTAAACCAGTAGACCATTCTCTTCTTCACACACAAGAGCTGCTGTACAGGACCTTAAATGACCTTTCAAAATGGCCATTTTTTTTACATGTTTTTTGTCCTATCACCATTCTAAAGGAAGTTGTTAAAGCAACAGAATTAAGCACCCTGTATCTTGTCTTAACATCAGCTGTGAAACTTGGGACACAAATACTTTTCAGACCAAATATTAGATTTCTCTTCAAAGTCAGAAGCAAAGCTAAAGCTCAGCAGCTTGGCAGTTGGCAAAGATCCTTCCTGCTCTGCAAATGACCATACTTTAATGAAGTCCTTTACAGGGTTTTTTCAAGGTTTTTTATATTCCTATGACTGAAAACAGATAATATACTAGCAATATATAAGTGAATATGTGGCAGGAGCCATTTGGTAAGCACCAAAATATGTTCTTTCCTGGCAAACTGCAAATAAAACTGAAGAGATCAGTTTATCATTTGGTAAAGCTGCTTAAAAACAAAAGGAAATATATTATTTTCTTTTTATATTTAATCAATGGTTTCAGTTTGAATGGAATTCAAGCTGTAGGAGCACCCATGAGACTGGCAGTCTAACACACTGTGTCAGTATATGCCTCTAAAAATTCAAATTAATTAAAATATGATATTTAAAGAAAAAACTGCTAAAGTTCTGTCTTTATCCAGAGAATAAGTACAATTCACATCAGCAACCTAAAATTCTCCAGCCACTATGTTCACCTGAAGGGATCATGACCAGAAGTGAAAAGTTTACTAGGTCATGCTCCTTTAATCTTACCTTCTCTTTTGGATGACTGCCAAAAGCACTGCTTATGATGATGTTTATGAAAAAGAAAATGAACTGAGATCATCATTTAAATTCCACACAGTTCACAAACAGCTTTCATATGGTAACAATTTTTGGTCACTGCTTGGGTTGACTGAATTTGAATTGGTGACCTAAAGGTGAAAGATTCTGCATTCCAGGAACAATCTCCATGCTGTTCATTGTTCCCATTTTCTGAAGTTCAAAGTGGTAGAAGTGAGAGTTACCTGGTGTAACACAGTTGCCTCCACTTTTCATTCAGTTAAATATTTTCAGATTTTTTTCCCTTAAAATTATTCTAAGCATAAACCACAATTAGACCAAATTTTCTTGTGTATGGAGAACTTCTGATTAAAAAAAGAAATGCCTTCATTAAATAAGAAAATAATCTTCTGGCAGATAATTAAATTTCGGTATTAAGAAGTCGGGCAAACAGTAAAGAAAAAACAGTGTTACAAGTTCAGTTGTGCCTTTGTAAAACTGTCTGCTTATTTCAAGGGTATTTCGTTAAGAGCATCAAACAGCCTGCTTTGGCTAACTTCAAAATTATGACAACAAAGAAAAATCCTATGATCTTAAGATTTCATAATTCCTTTAAAAAAGTTTATTCTAATCCAACAATTGTGTTCTGTACTCAGAACATTAAACTTAGCTAACACACACATTCTTGTCAGCTTCAGTGACAAAGTGAGTAAATTTATTTCCAGAAAATGGACTTGTGAAAATTCTCAAGGAATTGTCAGCTGTATCTGAGGCAAGATGCTTCTGTCAAAACCTTTGTAAAATTTAACCTGTTGAAATTTTTCTTTGGGGAATGGGAAGGGAATTGAGAGTAAACAGATAAGAAAAAGCACTTTCAGAAAAATTACAAAGAAATTTCCAAAATAGACATAGTGTGCCTGAAGTATAGGCAACTGAATGAAAGATTCACACTATGCAATTATTTATTTTTAACCACTGAGACAGCATTTTTGTTCAGCTTTCCAAATACCTGAAGTCTTCACCATTTTTAATGAGACAGGCATAAGAAAAAAGAATAACCTCTCCTACAAATGTATTACCATGTTATTTAATCTGCTGGTTGAACAGTACATTTTTAAAGGTCTATCTTTCACCCAGAGAGCAATGAAACACAAAACTGAATACAATTGCAAGTCCCTAATCTGATATTAGGAGAAGGACTTCTAATTTATCCTCTGAATACACCAGCTCTACAAAGTAACTCTTTGGCATACAGAGTTCATACTGTAAAAGCTATAAGTTATTCAAGAGCAAAAAAATGATTATTTTCTGTACCTAGTTTCACAACCTGGTAACTATTCTTCAGAGACTGCTTGACTTTTATGATCTATGCTATTTTAATGATTTTCGTATCAGCCACCATTTTCTACCATTGTCTTTTCCTGCTTTACATTGTACAATGCTCACCCATGTCAACCAAAGCAACTAGACCACAACATCCTTACAGACACATTAAGGAAAAAAAAAAAAAGAAAGAAAAAAAAGGGACCCAAAATTTGTTTCATGGCCTATTTAGTTTAACAACAGACCCAATGTCCATTCAAGCACATATAATTCAGAAGGCCTGCCTGCCAGCAATAAAGACTGAAATTGGATACTTTGTGAGATTAATTACCAAGATAGGGCATGATAATGCTAGTCAAATGGGAAGGTAATTAAAGTGCACCTTCCATGAAAATTATTCATTGCTGATGGATCAGGTGACAGATAAACCAAAAGGCACTTTAAAAAGCTACAGGTTAACTTGTGGAAGGCCGTTCCTCCCTGGAAGTCGCTGTAACCACGGCTGTTTGTTCCTATCACAAGACAAAAGGTGGGAGCGTAACGCAGCATCCGAGAAAGAGGAACCCGGAGAAAAGTTATAAGCCTTGTGCCTGAAGACAAAGGGTCAGCTAGAGTGGAACCACTCGGCTGGCAGCCTTCGGATTACTACATCTCTCTGCTTGTATGCCATAAAGGGGTATTGCAGCCGTAAAAGGCGGCAAGTGATGAATTAATAAGTTGACTAGTCCCCTGGGTGCAATCCTTATAGGCGGAGGACATGCTGCGGTAATCAAACGGGGTTATAAATTGTGTACATTGAATGGCACAAAATGCGTCTCACTTCATCACCGTTAAGTCAAGACTTCCTGAATTTGTCATTAACTCTTTACCTTCAATATATTTATTTAAACAGTAAAAGTAAGAGAAAGAGCTTACAATAACAAAAGGGCAACTGATACTACCCAGCGGGATACACAGTCTAATGGAGATCACTGAGTCTTACTTTCTACAGCTACAGGGGTCAAACTGCACTCTTTTTACACCAAAGCTCCCCTTGAGATGTGCTGATTAACTTCAAAACATTGGACTAAATGCATTTCTGAATGCAGAAAAAAAACCAGGATCAAATCATTTTTTACAGCTAGCTTATGCAAATTCCTAAGTATTTTTACCTACTTGAAAAAAACTGAACTATTTACATGGGTAAGCATTTCCCAGATCCCAGATTTTTACAGAAAATTTCATAACGACCTTATTTTGGATGTAACATCTGATTATTAAAATTTATGAAAATGGATAGTTGAATAATTACCACCTTGTCTCTGTGGGGGTTTTTATGTGTGCTAACTCTTTAGGTTGTGATAGTAGGATAATTCTGATTGTTCAGTGGAAGTTAAATGGAAAGCAACTGTGTGCCACCTTTTTTGTCTTTAATAATAGTAAATAGCCATTTTCAAGGGCTTAGATACTTACCAGGGTTAAAGGAAAACTTTACCACTGACTTTGAATCAGAGCATAAATAGGTAAGAAGATAATTTTTTTTTAAATCCTTGACTTAATTTCTTCTCCCAAAAGTATACTTAAGATTTTCCCACATTTCGAAACAACAGTTCTGCATGTTTTATAAATAACTTCAAAACAGTTTTCTGCATCCTCTGAATGTTCTTCCCTTCCCTAGGCTTCATAGCGAGTACAGGAAATGCAGATTTGAGTACTGAAAGGTGATGCAAACTTCAAAAATGTGAACTATGAACTGAAGCTCTTTCTGTGTGCCCAATGGAAAGCACAACCCTTTTTAAAAACAGAATTTATTACACCAGCCATGACTGTTCCAAGTCCAGGGGAGTATCCTATATTCACAGAAGTTTATATGATCATGTGACAAAAAGAGGCATGCTACTAGTTTACCAACTTCACCACAGTTAGCAGCTGTGGCATTTCCCCCAGAAAAGGAGCTGTGCTGATTTTGTGCATAGTTTTATCACTTTGAGATTAGCCTATTACAGTATTTTCCAAGAAGTCAAATTTTATAGACCTGCTAATCTATAAATATAGCTCAGTAAACTTAGTAAACTTAATCTAGTAAAGTAAACTGTGGTAGAGTTGAGGATGGAGTATTAACACATGCTTGTCCAAAGCATAAATTCGTTAGCATGGTTAGCTAGTTGGGCATAGCTGTGGCAATCTCAATGTGAGAACACTGTTTTGGGAGATAAAGAAGTTTAACTTCACAAGCATGAGCCCTGACATACCAGGAACAGAGGATGGACCCTGATCCCTTTCACATAGGCACAGCTTTGGTAAACAGGGCGCACACATTAGCTTCTTTAGAGTCCCACCGCCTGTCTGCTAGTATCCAAGTGGAGTTTGAGCTATTGACTTAGGCCTATATATTGCTAAATGGGATGAGACTTGTCTGCCTGAAAGATCACCACCATCCTTTACCCCTGCTGTAGTCAGCAGAGGTGTGAAAGGCAGTTTCCACTCTGGCATCTAGAAATTACTCTCCAAAGCATCATGAATGTGATAATATTCTGAGAGCCCGGGGTACCTGCTAGGGCAAAGGTTGAGAAACAGCTCCCAGGAGGATGGTGAAGGAGTTCACTTGCTCTATTTATTGCTCATTGAAGGTTATCTGTTTGTAATTGTGCTGTGCCGCTGTATGGTTGAGTTAATTTATTGCTTACAGAAAAGTATATAACACTGAGTGGTCATCACTGCATTATTGTAGGCAAGATAAACTGTAAGGTACCTGCAGCCCTCCTAATGGGAACTCTTAACTAGCACTAAAATAAAAAGAAAGCATAGAATAAGTATTTTACATTTTTAAAACACTTTTAACATTAATGCTATAAACTGCAATCAAGTGAAATACCCCTATTTTTAAGACAAGCCTGTATATGCATATCCTCACCAAGCACCTTAGTTAATTCAGTCAATGGCAAAAAGCTTCAAAGAGTCTTAACAACATGAATTACTAATAGGACTAGCAAATTATTTTTAAGGATTTTTAAAATCCTGAAGACAAGAAATAATTTTTCAATTTGCTTACTTGTTGAGTATTTTCTTGAAAATAAATAGAAGCATGTAAATATTTAATGCTAACTTCGTGGCAGAAATTAACATTTGCATATGTGGGGGTGGGAGGAAGATGGGCATTCATGTCATCAACTTTTGGCAGTTAATTTAGGTGGCTAAATAGGGAAGGTAATCTAAAGCTTCCTCTGTAATTAAGGACAAGTCAATGTACAATTCCTAAATTTGGCTCCTATTCCAAATCACT
>VYZV01043429.1:1986-15416 GCA_013401275.1 Pandion haliaetus | reverse complement strand
CCCTCCCAACGTGGTGTCATCCGCAAACTTACTGAGGGTGCACTCAATCCCCTCGTCCAGATCATTGATGAAGATATTGAAGAGAACTTGCCCCAGTACTGAGCCCTGGGGAACACCACTTGTGACCTGCTGCCAACTGGATTTAACTCCATTCACCACAACCCTCTGGGCTCGTCCATCCAGCCAGTTTTTTACCAAGCGAAGAGTACACTTGTCTAAGCCGTGTGCCGCCAGCTTCTTGAGGAGTATGCCGTGAGAGACAGTGTCAAAGGCCTTACTGAACTCCAGGTAGACAACATCCACAGCCTTCCCCTCATCCACTAGGCAGGTCACCTGGTTATAGAAGGAGATGAGGTTGGTCAAGCAGGACCTGCCTTTCATGAACCCATGCTGGCTGGGCCTGATCCCCTGGTTGTCCTGCACCTGCCGTGTGAGCACACTCAAGATGAACCCCTCCATAATCTTCCCCGGTACCAAGGTCAGGCTGACAGGCCTGTAGTTCCCTGGGTCCTCCCTCCGTCCCTTCTTGTAAATGGGCATCACATTGGCAAGCCTAAATAGTTTTATATAAAAAAAGGATATTTAACATAGACAGAATTAAGATTATTTTCTTAGTGGGATGGAGTAGTGTCAAGAAAGAAAATCGCAAAACAAGTTTAAAAGATCGACTGAAATTTCTCCTTAATCTATCAGTCGAGGCTTAGCCACATGTAAGCACAGTATTGTCTTAGTAAATGAAGCAAAATTCAAATTTTGTAGGTTTTTACTAGTATAGAGCCAATGAATAAAAAACTTTAACTAAATGAACTAAAAAAGCTCCAGGGAAAAATTTAATTTTGCCACCATGCTGCTGTTTACATGGAAGGAGATCTGTCTTTTTTTTTTTTTTTCTTTTTTTCTTTTTCTTTTTTGAAATTTATTGTACTGTGTCTGTTGATCTACCTCTGTTCCCCCTTTTACAGGGCTGTGCAGAGATAGCTTTTCACTTTAGAAATAAATTATCTCAGGTAGCTTGGAATAATCTAGCCATAATAGTGCAGAGCTTAACGCAGGTACACTGAGTTAAACTGGGAAGTTCCATGATCTTGTCCCTACCCTCCAGATCATGTGTACAATTTAAAATAGAGGAAAAAAATTATAAACAATATTAGGGGCAGGCATAGGAACTCAAGGCTCCTCCCTCAAGAATTTCCTGCTCAGTATGCTAGAGTCCAGATCCCTCTTGTTTGTGTGTTTATGCTTTTGCCCTTTCCTTTTTGACAACTGACTCTTCTCTGTTTGTAAGTATGTACAAGGGACAGCTTCAGCTGGATAATGGAAAATACTTCCAGCCTTGTCCTGTGGCCTCATGTTGTAGGCACTTTTCAGGGAACGGGATACAAGAATTTCAGATTTGAACTTCTTGTACTGAGGGACATGACTGAACCCACATTTCATATCCTGGAGAGAAAGATTCTGGGTCTTTGGAAGAAGCAGCAGGACTAGTTTTCTCTGCTGAGAGTCAACTGCAGAATCTAATAGCACATCTATGCTGCTAAACAAAATGGACCAGGCTTGTTGTCTGCACTGAAGCCATTTGGCAGGATAGAACCATATGTTGCATAGAACATGATATATATAATACAATAGAATCTGTATATTAAATTCTTCTATTTATCAAAACAAGGTGGGTACATCTAATACATATGTTGGAAGTAGCCCCTAGTAGACACACTACACTGAAAACAAGTCCAAGCACAGTTTGGGAGGCTAATAACTGGTGTATCACCAAAACCATGCCAAGGACTGTGCTAACAGCATGTCAGTATGGATGATCACAGGACAATGCCTGTGCATTTATTATTACATGTGTAGTTTTGATGCAAGAAGGGTTTTCAGGATTTTATGTATAAGCAAATGATTCAGCATTGTAGACAGGAATCTGAGTCTTGGAGAAGTAGGTTTTTAAACGTACCCTTTGTTAACTTTTAGCTTCAGCTAACCTTACATCCAACATTTTCTACTCCTTGTTCATAGTAACTACTGCGAATTTCAAGTGCCCAGCTCTTCTTAACTGACAGTGAAACTGGATCTGTGAATTGTGAACTGCCCAAAACAGATGTCAAAAAGTTAGGTATAGCATATACCCATTTGTTAGATCTCAAATGTTAGAATATGTTCAAACTAGTTGCTTTCCTTATTAAGTGCTTTCTGTTCAAATTATAAGCAATTAAGTATTGTTACATGGATACTTCTGCTTTTTCTTAGAAATGATTTCTCAATCTTATCAACAAGAGAGATACTTGATCAGCCAGGGAAAGACTATAGGTGGTTTGATTTGACTCTCAGTGTTAAAGTGTTCTTTGCTAGAATTTGATAATGAAGAACATTTACAAGAATTAATTCATTATTCTTGGTTTTGGAAGGTTGGTTTGATTATGATTTTCATTTAGCTAAGTTCCATCCCCAAATCATTGACCGATGATTCCATACAATTTTATTAAAACTAATGAAACGAATACTCTGTTTATAGGCCAAGTTCCGCAAAAGCTTAATTTCAACTACATGAGAAGTGTATTATTGATAAGTCAAGCATGCTTCATCTTACTTAAGTTGGATCATCATTTGTATAAGAAAACCTCCCAGTCATTTGAGGTCTTTCATAATGAAAAGTTTCTGTAAATTATTCTTAGTAAATGGAAAACATCCTATTAGTCTTGGTTGGCTTTGCTCTAGAATTTTTTTTGAGATTTTGAGTAGTGCGTAGAATATCTTGTACTTGTGGGCTAGTAGTTTAATATTTATGCAAAAACTGGCAGGAGCATCACTGAAGTTTTATCACATGTTTTGGCTCTATAATCAGGGAGTCGTCTTTTTTTGTACTAATGTCTCTAGTCTCATTTTATCTTAACACAGTGATCTGCACTTAGTAAGATATAAGCTTCAGCTAATCAGAATTAGCATCTACGTAATAAACTGTTAAGGTGTGGCTGTGGTTCACCTGTCAGCTTTGCCTCACTCAATGTACATGAAGATCAGGTGTGCTACCTGTCAGGGCCTTGAGGATATTAAGTCTTAATTTTCCTGACCAGCCTCACCAGTCCCCTCCACCCCTACCCTCTGCCCCTGGGCTTAGGGGCTCCATTTCAGCTCAGGGCTGGGTGGGTGTTTTAGTCCTTGCCTGAGCTCTGTTGTAGGTGTGCCTGCCTCTTGCTCTCCTTCCTGGATGGACCTCAGGCCTGTGCAGTAGGTGGCTTGTCTCCTGGATAGGCCCCTTAGATGTGCCTTGTAACTTGTGTCTAGCGCTGTCTCTGTACCCATTTCTTTTTGCCTCTGGCTGGTCTACCTGCGTATCACTATCTCCTGTCCTGTCTGGGACTGCTGATGGATTACATTGCCAGTACCTCCCTCAGCCCGCTGTGTTCAAGTGCTATGGGACTGCAGCCTGACTGTGGAGGGAACCCCCTGTGCTGGGGTCGTGCTTGGCTCCTGGTTTGCTCTCCCTTTGGGAACAGCGAGCCCTGGCTGCTGCTTGATACCGGTACACATTCAGTATCCTGTTCCTGGATGAGCACTATGGTAAAGAGACTTTCTTAGCATTGGCAACTAATACTCTTATGCTTGCCCTTTTTCATCAGTGGCAGGAACAGCAAACACAGCTCTCTGGCTCGCATACAGTTTCCTGGCACCAGTGCACCTTTCCATTTCCTCACACCTGCTTCTGAGCCCCTTCACCGTCAGTCTATCTCACCTACCTTGCCTTGCTGAAATCGCACTCTTCCAGTCTAACTCTTCCCCACCAGCGCCATAAGGCTGTGAGCTTTTTATGCTCATCTGCTGCCTCATGACTGAATTAAATATGCCTAATTTTGAGTGTGTTTTTAAAAGATAAATTAACTAAAATACAATGATGCAAATGCTGCAATTCACTGACTCAAACAGAAGAAAAAAGCAGGGGGGCTGGAAGAGGATTCAAAGGTTCAACAGTATATTCTCCTGGGCTATGGCAGGATCAATCATACCAACACAATTCCTGACAGATATTTATTTTATGTTTTCTAAGCACTTCAGTAAGGGAGATTCCAGAGATTCCATTGTCAATCTGTTCACTATTTAACTATCCGAGCTTTAAAGACAGAATTTTCTTGAGTTCAGAGTCTAATTGCTTTTGCTGCTACCAGTACTCCAGATTGCTAAAGTAGATGGTATTTCAGACACCTGCTGTACATAATCCTTTTCTGCTTCATGGTTTTGATGAGCCTATGCTTCTTGCATTGAAATTTGAAGAGAACTGAACTGAACTCTTTTGTAAACAAATATCCAAACTGTGTCCTCAATAGATTACTCAGTCAAGTCTTGGGAAACCACTTGGAAAGTCATAGGAGTGCTGGGGAAGAGTTAGCCATCAGGACCTTAATTAAAACAAAACAAAACAAAACTACCACCACCACCAAAAAACCACCACAAAACCCTAACTTTATGTAGGCACTTGCACTTTTGCAGCCTTCAGTCAGAGATATGGTGGGTGAGGCTTTATCCTCCTTTCAGACTTGATTCTTTTCAGTCTGATGTGTTCTCAGTATATTCTTGTGGTTTAGGCTAGTCATCTTTCAGGGAGAACTAATCAGGATCCTTTAGTTCTGAACTTGTTTGAGAAGTATCAGACACATCCCAGCATGCCCCCCAGTATACCTGAGGGCTGTTCTGCTGAGGAGGAAACACCAATAACTTATTCCTCAAGGTAAAATTCAGGTGTAAAATTTCAGGTTTTAGAGCTTGAAATCTAGCTTCATTTTCCTTGCTTCGCAGTAGTTGCATTAAGCATTGTCTGAATGCTTCCAGGCCAGCTATAAAGTGAATATATTGAAGTGTAGAGAACGTAGGAAACTTCAGTGCTTAATGTAGTATTACTAGTGGCTCAAGTAAAATTACATTGTTTTGTTATTTTGACTTGTAGGGTTTAGGTTTTTCCCCAAGAAAATGCTGAAGATATTTAATTTGGAAGAAGACTCTTTGGATGCATTTATCTGCAGGGAGGAGGAGTCATTTGTGTTGGAGGAGGAAAAAAGGTATCAGAGGGGGGTTTAAAAAAATGTAATGAAGCAAAAGAGAAGAGCAGAAGTGTACTCTTTCAGAATGGGATAAGGTTTTTTGTTTGGTTTTGTGCGGTTTGTCTTTTTGTGTGTGTGTGTTAAATAGAAAGCTGGAGAAGGACTGGAGTCTGCATTTCAGGAGAAGCCAGCAGGTCAGAGACCCAAGGTAGGAAGTTTGGAATCCTAAATTCTCGAGAGCACTCAGGCGTAGGAGGAAGGTGCACAGGAACTGGCAAATGGCAGACAATTGTTTCCCTACATATTCATACCTCATACGTCCTTTCCAGAGTGACTTCTTTTAAACTGTGAAGTTGTCTTGTGCTTCAATTCTCAACTCTGCGGGAGTTAGTAAGCTGTGTATCGGAATGGTACAGGTTTGGAGCTCTGGAAGAGAACCGTGCTGCGGCACCTGCCGCTCGCGGGAGGTCTGCACTGCCCGAGGGGCGGTCGGGCCCCGTCAACCACGGCGTTCTGCTCAAGGTATCGGAAAGTTCTGAAATTGCCCGAAGGAAACGAAGAGCCAGTGCTGGGGCTTCACCAGCCGCAGGGAAGCGGAAGGGCGTGTATGTGGAACGTGGCGAGTGCCCGAAGGGGAAGAGCGCGCGTGGGCTGCCGCAGGCGTGGAACCGCCGCCTGGCGGCCTCGGGACCGCCAGCAGAGGGCGCCAGAGGGCAAGGCGGGCGGCGGCGGCGGCTGCGGCTGCGCCGGCCGGGAGCTGCGGCCCCGCTGCAGGGCCGGAGCCCGCCCCGAGCCGCCGTGCGCAGCCGCGGCCCCGAGCCCTCGGGTAGCAGCCGCCTCGGGTGGAGGTCCCAGGCCGTTTCGGTGTTGTTTAAGTGAGCGCGTTCGATCTAGTTGGCCCTCTCTGGTAGCGCACTGGAAGGGGTATATAGTAGAGGCTGGTTTGGCCCAGCCCAAATGACCGCAGAATTCTTTTTGTGTTCCTGCAGAAGAACGTTTTGATGAATAACGATAGAGTGTACGGTAAAAGTACTTTCAACGCATTGCGTGAGGCTATGTGTGTATAAAGTTAGGAAGACGAATGATTTAATGTATGAGCAAGAACTTGAAATTTGAAAGAGGTCTCCTAAGATAATATTTTAAAATTCTTTTTCCAGCTGTGAAATGGATCTTTCTTCTTCCTTCAGCCCAAGAGCAGTATAGACTAATCCAACATGTAATGCAAGATTATCGTAGTCCGTTTGATTTTTGTCATAAAAACACGTGTCGGGTAGGTGAGATGTTTAGCCTGTTGAAGGATTTGATGAGCTAAAAATTACAGAAAGCTTTTTTGGATAACTAATAACTTGTTGGCTATCCAGTTACCTTCTTGAGAGAATGGTCTTTACATTTCAAGGAAGGCAATATTTAATGCAAGATCCTCTACTACATTGAATAAACAGTTGAAGTCCCAGTAACTTTCACAGGGTCAGGGTTTTATTGGAACTCGTCTTTTATATTATCCTTCATAGATCTCTTGACTATCTGGAAGAAGCAATGAAGGATACACAATGCTGTCTATTTACCTGCCTAGTGGTGTCAAAATGAGCAAAGCTGCCATTGTACTTGGAAGTTCAGTTCAATGAGTTTAGGAAAGATTTTGTTATAGATGAACATCAAAGCTGTAATTTTAAGAGAACCAACCGTGAGAAACTATGCATTTATCCAAAGTGTGTCTGTTTTTCTAAATATCCTTTGTTTTTTAAGTGTTCACCAAGTATCCAATCTGATTACCTACCCCCTGCCTTGTACTAAAATTTATCATTTTGTTATGTTAAATGAAATGGTTGAACAGAAATCTCACCCCCACTTCCCCTCCCCCATGGCTCTTTCTTTTCTCCTATGCCCATACAAATTATGAGAGTTTTTCTTCTCTGGTAAATAGAACCTGAAGCACTCAACCCTAGGTACTTCTAGTAGGTGATAGACCTTAGCATTCTGGCTACTGGAGGATGAAACAATACTTTGTGTGTTGTTGGTTTGTTTTGTTAACAATAGTAATAGAATAGTTACATAGCTTTTGTGGGTAAGAAGGCTGAGTAATTTAGCCTGCTGGCAGGACCCTCCACTGCAACAAGACTTGTCCTGTTTTATATATAATAGACAGTTTAGTTTGCCTTTATCTTGGTAGGGGGAACTTTTCTTGATGTCCTCAACATTTGGATTTTAAGGGTTTTTCTCTTTTTTATGGTGTCCTTCTAATTTTATTGGTATTTAATTAAAATAATGTTTTGGTGTTTAGTAATTCCAGTTCCCTTCTTTTCAACAAAGCAAGCTTTCATTTTCTTGAAAAACTCTTCTACTCTTTTTTCATATTTGGGAATGTGCTGCTGTTTCTTTTATGACCTTTGCAGGGATGTAGCTTCCTCCGTTTGGTGAGGAGCTTAAGGAAACATTGCTAGATATATAACTACTCCCCAGTCAACATGTGTGTAAGTGTACTTAATTTATATATAGGAAGTTAAATGACTTGTCAGGTTAACCAGCCAGCACCAAATGGCCTTGCTTCATTTGTACAGAAAGGTTTTAATCAGTATAATAGCAGCAGGTAGTTTTTATAAGGTTTTCACTTTTATGAAAATATTTGGAAATGTATTTTTCAAACTATAATATATGGAATGCTTAAGTGAACTTACTTTTCACCTTTAAGAAGAAAACTAAATTTAGAAGCCTCAAAAGCCTTCTGTAAAAGAAAAATGTTTTTCTTAAACTTTTTAAGTAAGAACGTCACAGTGCTTATGAAGGCTCTTGTTTTCAATAGGAATTTTGTTGATATCTAAACTGGGGATTTTTCCTCTCTAACAAGACAGAAAAGAAGAAGAAAGCCAGGTTTTGCCATTAAGTTTTTAATGATGCCTCTTTTTGCATTATACCTCCTTGATGCATCAAAGATAGAGATCTTAATATACTCTCCAGTCAATCAGAATGTCTTTGAAAAGCAGCATAAGGTGGGGTTTTTTTTTGAGTAATAGCAGTTGGAACCTTAGGTGAAACTTTAATTAAAAAAAATTTAATTGTTTAATGAGATTACAGTGTTTTGCTATGTTTAACCTAATTGTTTCTTCAGTATACCTGTGCAGCAAAAGGCCATTTTAAGTCATATATAGCAAAATTTATTCCATACATCTGTCTGCTTTTGAGAACTTGGGATATAGTATATAGCGTAGTTTCTGTTCCTGAATCTTGGCTAGCCTCTGAAGAAGATACAGTAGAAAAATTTTCTGTACAGGAAACTGGTGTGTTAAGGCCACTCTTCCCATAGCTACATACAAAATGGTCAGGCATATTTTCAGTGTGTCTGTCATTTAGCACAAGTCAAGTGATTTATTTATTTATAGAGCTTAGGCATGTATTTTACATCCAGCTGTAAATGTTACTAAAAGGACTGGTGATGTTAGCGCCATACCTGTGGAGATTTTGCCTCCTTGGTAGACAAATTGATACTGCAGTGTGGATAAGCTCGTTTTGGTCTGTGTTTCAGTTGACAACTCAAAAAATAGTGCTCATAACATATAAACCTTGTGATAACCATCACACTTTTTATGGTTTCTATTTGGGTCAGATTTTCCGAAGTTTAACTTGACTTGTCAGCGATATCATGACTTTCATTGCTGCTTATGAGAATTCCAAAAAGTTATCTTGAGCCTACAGTTTCCCAGCTTCCATATTCTCATCTTTTACTTCTGAAGTAGAAAGCATGAACCAGCTCTCTAGCTGTTTTGAGGAAAGCAATTTATGGCAACAAGACTAGTATTTTTGAAATGTAACTGAATTCTTTTACTTTCCTGAATAAAGAGAGGATTACTAATAGGTATCTGGTATTCACGATGCAAAGATTATTTATGTATTGGCATTCTGAATTTTTACTTCACAGTCCTGAAACTGACTGTCACACCTATGGAAGTTCTGGATAAGATTTTTATCTGCCTTGCTTACCTCCTTCTAAATATTTTGCCTCAGGTAACAAAGTTCCATAGAATTCAGCATCTCAGATGCATATCATGCTCTGCTTTTTTAATCACATCTTCTTTGAGTATTATATTGGTGTGAGACCACTGAATAATTTGTCATGAATCAACACAATAATTTTTTTTTTCTTGAAATTTAGGAAAGAGTGCTATACTAATTCAGACACTATAAAATAGTATGCTTTTGAATTTGGACCTGTGACAGATAGCAAAGCATTATTTATATAAGAATTAAGATTTAGCAATTCAACATCACACACTTTTTTTTTTGCCTAAAAATTATATATTTTAAATCCAGTACACTTTCTGTTTTCTTTTCTGTTTGTCATCTAGTGGGTTTGGGTTTTTTTTTTGTTGTGGTGCGGTGGGGTCTTTCTTTGTTTTTTTAAATTTATAAGCTTCCTCTCTTTTATGTACTGGACATTAGAGTGAAGCTGACAGTATTAATGAAGTGCAAAAGCTAATTTACTATATTTTGTCTGAATTTAGCCTGGTATCCACTCAAGTGAAGAATTAATCTTGGATACACGATGATATATAATAGTGTTGCACTTGGGAGCAGTGCAGTTACATTTCTCTTATTTAATTATCATGTCAAAGAGAGGAGAGTGGTCTCCCTTTTCATATGGTGTGTTAAGGTTATATCATGAATTTTTTGTGCATACAAATTTGAGCATATTGCTGCTGTAGGATTGAGAAATCAGAGGACGGAGCACATAGTGTTGGAACAGGAAAATTAAATATTTCAGTAGTAAAATTTCCACTTGCTGTTTGAAGATGGAGAGGAGCAGATAAGTGTGTTGCAATAGGAAGGATGCAGAGGTGAAGGTGAGAATAAATAGTCTAGAATAGCATAATAAATAGCTTGTAACTAAAAGGGGAGGAAAAGATAAGGAAAGGATTTGGTTCATAATTCTGGGATATTTTTCATACCGCTTTGTGCTAACGGTAAGTACCCTCTCAAACTAGGTGGGACAGTATGTTGGAATAAGCACTAGACAAAACCTCTGTGGTAGAAAATGATTGGCTGAAAACCATTTTCATACCTGATGGCTGTTTATTTGTCTACTATTAGTAGTTGTAAGGATGTCGTTTTTACATTGTGCTGGTTTTGTCTGGGATAGAGTTCATTTTCTTCACAGTAGCTAGTATGAGGCTATGTTTTGGATTTGTGCTGAAAACAGTGTTGATAACGCAGGGATGTTTTCGTTACAGCTGAGCAGTGCTTACACAGAGCCAAGGCCTTTTCTGCTTGTCACCCCACCCCACCAGTGAGGAGGCTGGGGGGACACAAGAAGTTGGGACGGGACCCAAGTGACCCAAGGGATATTCCAGACCATGTGATGTCATGCCCAGTATATAAAGCTGGGGGAAGAAGAAGGAAGGGGGGGACTTTCGAAGTGATGGCATTTGTCTTCCTAAGTCACTGTTAGGCGTGCTGGAGCCCTGCTTTCCTGGAGATGGCTGAACACCTGCCTGCCGATGGGAAGTGGGGAATGAATTCCTTGTTTTGCTTTGCTTGTGTGCGTGGCTTTTGCTTTACCTGTTAAACTGTGTTTATCTCAACCCACGAGTTTTCTCACTTTTACTTCTCTGGTTCGCTCCCCCATCCCACCTAGTGGGGAATGGGCAAATGGCTCTGTGGTGCTTAGTTGCTGGCTGGGGTTAAAGCATGACATATGTGTACAAGCTGTTGCTGGTTTTGGAAAAAAGAATTCTGCAATTTAAGGAATGCAATCAAACTAACTTTTTCCTGTAAACTAATGCCTCCTAACACTTTGTTCCAGGGTTCAGATGGAGAATTAGCTAATCTGTATTGAGGACCTTCAAAAACGAAATAATGCTATACAGTGTCTCTATTTCTTTTCCTTCTTTCTTTCTTTCTTTCTTTCTTTATTCTGATTAATCCTGCTTGAAATATCCATTGTTTGGTTTGCAAAGAAATGAAAGGGAAAAATAGTTTTGCTGCTGCTTTTTACTTTTTTTTTCTTTTTCCCCTGTGGTTGTCACACTGCTATTTATTCCTGGTCTATAGGCAATCAGTTTAGGTGATTTTTTTTTTTTTCCCTATTTGTGTTGTTAATTTATGACTAACCTTTTAGTTTATTTCAATTTAAGAATTAATCTTGATGAGTGGAAAAATCTTGCACAGCTATATGATGTGATCTTTTTCATTCCCATTTGATTAATCACTGAAGAAAGGTGAAGGAGTTTGCAACTTTCAAATTTCAAGACAGTCCTGAAGAAGAATGGGACAATGGCTTAATTGTGCTATTAGATTACAGAAATCGTTATACATATGTTTATATGATATTAGTAGTTCTCAATTATCTCATGGTGTTAATGTGGATATTGAAGACACAGTGCTTTGACAGTGCTGGAATAGAAGCTGAGCCTTTCCCAGCCGTAAGCAGTAATCTCTTCCCTTAGCCCATTTGTATGAGGAGGTTGATGTGCATATGCTACCTAAACTATGTGTATCTGGAAAGAATTCTTTAAATGGTCGTTGCAAAAGTTCTTGATTCATAGCAATTGTGTGTGTAAAAGAAAACTGAAATCATGGGTACAAGAGGCAAATAGTCATAGAAGCAATATGGCTGTATCCCTGGCAGGAAGTTATTTGGAAAAAGAAGCTAATTCCCATTAAAGAGAGAGAGACTCTATGTGAGGAAATTGCTGCTTCCAATTTCTTTCTGTTCTGCTCAAGGAAAAGGTATTTGGTATCTATATCTTACAAATAAAGAAAATTGCCTCATAAACATATCCGACTTGTCTCAACAGTTACTTCCCCCTGCCAGAAACAAACAGGCAAGGAGAGTTGCTCAACTGTATGGGCAAAGCGTGCAGCAATATAGTCTCTTTGATCTGAACAAACGCCTGCTTTGAAAGAATATAAATTAGTTGTGATTTAATAAGTATCTTAGTTGCCTCTGACTGACACTGCATATGATGACATAGCTTCTAAATGCAGAAATCTAAGAATATGTAATGTGTCCAATCCTGATACAAAGATTGACAAATTGGTAGGAAAAGATATGTCGAACTCTCTTCACTCTAACAAGCAGAAAAGGAAAAAAAATAATATTGCAATAGCTTTTAACTAGATTATCTACAGTTTTCTGAACTGGTGTACAAATGTAATAGCCCATTTCTGTAAATTTAGATTTCTGATACTTAAACAGATTAACTTTAAGTATTATTTCATTCTAATTTAATTTACCTGAGAATACATGAGATATCTTAAAGCACTAATATAGAGATTGTTTTAATACAACACAGTTGCAAGCCTTTTTCCTAGTTTCATTACCTTTACAGTTGTAAGGTATCATTTGGTCATTCAGACTAAGTGAAGGAGCTATTAGTACCCTGTTTAATGATAATTGAAACAACAGAAAACACTGCCTGAAGTACAGGCCTGTGTGACAGGGTTAGTTTGAGAGCTAAGCTGTATGTCTCTGGAATTTTCTTTTTTTTCCTGGAATCTGGAAAACATTGCATGCTACTGAGTTTTAAAAAGAATGGCCAAAAAGTATGCTTAGTTCAGTCTTAAACTTATTGAAGTGTAAAAGCTGAGAGTAGCTGGGCTTCCTATAACTAATGTTTGAGAACTTCAGAAGACACTCAGAAGACAACGGAGTTGACTAGATCCACTCTGTCCAAATATTCTCTGCTACATAAGAAAACAATTTTTCCCATGCCCTCTCTCAAAAGAACCTAAACCCCAAGCTGAAATACAAAAATTAAAAAATAATAAAAAATAAAGCCATTTCTTTACATACATGTTCCTAAACGTCTTTAATTTAGTATCCTCTACCCTCTCTTGAATTGGTCTGAACAGTAGTTGTAATGTTTGGAAGAAAACTAATGACACCGATTGTTTTAAATTATTTACACATGAATAGAGTTTCTGATAACGACTCCATAACATGTTATTACTACCACTTTATACACTTTTTACTGAATTAATTTTTACACACCAGAATTCTTATTAAAATGTTGTATCACTTGTTCCTTGGAAGAGCATTCATAGCAGTGCTGGTAGTAATCAAGCAAACTGGAACAACTGCATTAATTGAATCTTTTAATGCAATTGCTGTATTTCATCAGTCAAATTGCAAAACTTGCAACTCCTAAAAAATAGTCTGCTAGTATGCAATAGAAAAGTAAAGAAAAACATCAGAGCTTCAAACCAAATTTGAAGTTTTGGTGTTCTGTATGGCTTCCAAAGATGTTTCTTGATAGCCTAGTTGGTAGCTGAAAGAAAAGCAAATCAGTTTCCTTAGTGCATGGGTTTTGTGAAATGTTTATGTTCCAACATGGGAATTATCAGACAGAGCTGGATTCCAGACAGCTGGGCAGATGGTTCTTTCTTTTCAAATTGGGTTGTGCCAAC
>VYZV01043423.1:2446-13404 GCA_013401275.1 Pandion haliaetus | reverse complement strand
CCCTGTCCTGAATGGGACCTGATTCTGCTCTGCTTAAAACCACCTTATAAAAACAGAAAGACTTACGTAGTAGGCTGTGTTAGGATTATTATATAACATTTGCACATAGGTGCTTCCCAGTTTCTCCTAGAAAATAATAAAAAAAAGAAAAGAAAAAAGGGAGTATGGTATAGATGGCTCATATCATGTCCTCAGGGTTTTCTTTCCTGAGAGTCTTTATAGAGCGGACTTGGCATGGAGGCTTGAAGCGTTCCTATGGGGCCAGACATTTCCAGTTTTTTCTTCTGGAGGACCCATGTTTTTCTGCCTTGTACAGGAGGAGAAGTCATGAGGTCCTCAGGAGGGCGTTGGTTGGGATTGGTATGGCTCATAAAATTTGTAGTCTCTTATTGTGGTAAAGATGGCAGCTGCAAGTTGGCTACCAGCCCATTTCAGTTCCTGGCTGCAGTCTGGGCACTTATGGCTCTATCAGTAATGTGAGCATGTAGGTTTTTTCAGAAGACATGTTACTGAATCTGCAAAGATTTTCAGTTCTGCTCTGTGACATTTTTGTGTATGTATCTGGTGGTAAAATTTGAAAGGGCAAATTGGTCTGAACGTCACTATATCTAAGAACATAGGTTTTGAATTTAAATTATATTAACCTAGTTTCAGGTTGCAATACAGGAATAGAATAGGATTGTTCTCTTTCTGATCTGAAGCTGATGATCTTGATTTAATTCTCAAATTTATTTCCAAACAGCCTCAAAGGTAATGTTACTACAATGTCAGCAGTCTGTTTAAATTGCGTAAACATCCCAACTATTTTAAAAGGACGACTGAAAGGAGATGTTATCTTAATATCCACTGGGTTATGCTGAATTTCAGACACGTTTTAAGCTACTACAAAATTATGCCCATGTCACAAGTGGGCTTGGTAAGTGAAGTAGATGATGAGCAGAATCAAATAGGCCCAAACAATATATAAAATGACATGGTGAAGTGGCAGAGCTGGGGTGACACTGTTGGAGACAAATATTGACTCTGTAATCTTTCATATGATGTGTGCATGTTTAAAAAGATAAGTGTATTCCTTGGATATTTCCAGCACACATATTTTGAATCTTGTGGCAAAGTTCCAGCTAAGGAAAATATAACAGTATTTTTTGCTTCATTATCAATTCATCTGATATGGAAGGGAATGACTTCTTGGTAGTGCCTCCAGAAAGGCTCAACTTAAGTTAATTACTCAACTTAATTCACTTACTGAATTACATACTTTTACTTCAATGTTTAAGTCAAAAGGTTTTTTGTTTTTTTTTTTTTCAAGTACTGGGGGTTTTTTCCCCCAAAAAAATTCTTACGGAGTTTATGTGGGAGCAATGTGTGTACACAATCATCAAAAATATTCCAAAATCCTAACACTGGTGTCATGCGATTAACTAATTAGTTTAGAGCTCTCAGCTGGTCAGCCAAAATAATGAGTTATGCTTCTTAGACTGATATGTCAGTGACAGGTAGTATGTGAAGTAATTGTTAACTATGTGAATGAGACAGGTACTTGAATTTTAGGAAAGTTTATTTCTGAAGAAAAAAAAAATGCTTGAAATGGTTTTCTTTTAATTTTTTTTTTTGTAAGAAAAGGCAAAATCAGTTTGAGTAAAACCATTTAATATTATTTAGCGGCTCCTCATTTTACATATTCATAGACTGAAGTAAAGCATCATCTCATAGCCCTGTAGCTCTCCTCCCCACAAAGAGAAGTGGATAATTGTCAGGGTGGTTGAAAGCTGTGTTACTCTGCTTTTCTTTAGGGCATATATGTGAACTGCCTTGTTTGGTTTTTTTGTTGTTTGGGTTTTTTTTTTTTAAACAAAAAACCAATCAAAAATAGAGGCTTGAACTGGTCTATTTACAAAACTTTTGCTTTCTCCTTACTCTCCCTGTAACAGAATTCCATGTCCCTATTACAGACCTGGGTTAGATCTTAGACAAGTTGTTTTGTCAGTATATGTGTGACTAGCCATTGAAAGTAGAGAGTGTTGATATTTCAGAAAATCTAGTCAGTGTTAATTTTATCTTAAATAATTCCAGATAGCAGAATTAGCCTTAATTATTTAATTCTTAAATTATTGTTTACTTGGTTACTTTGAAGCGGTTGCAAATAATTTTGTGAGTCCTTATTTTACCAAGTAATTTTTCATGATTCCATGCATCCCAGTTTTTAGCATGTAGCTGTGATGCTTATTGAAAATAGCACATTTAAGTATTACTTAACATTTCATAGGGGTCATACGTTTTATAATTCGTAAGAGAAAATGTGGAAATGGAATTTGAGGGGCAATGCTCTTATTTCCTTTGAATTAGCCCTAATGCACTTCAGTATTTGAATGAAAGGATGGGTAATGTATTTTTTGCTTATTGTCAATTATCATCACTTACTAAAAAATATGTTTAGAGACTTCTTACGGGAATTGGGCCTCTTTTTTGCAGGATTTAATGTAGGTATGAAAAAATTGGTAGCTTTTATTTCACTTGTGCCTGGACATAAAAATGTTAGAGGACAAAAGAGTGATCCATATACTGAAAACTGTAGCCAGAATCAGGGTCTGACAGCCTGGAAGAGGCAATCACAGGAGGATCTTGCCGCAGTGGTTTTGTTTTAGTATTGCAGTTCTTGTGTCTTCAAAATAAGTAATAGCCCGTCGGAGCCAGGTGAAGGGCCCACTGGATTTCTGATCAGGAGGCTCCGTGCAGCGCAAATTTCCATTATTACTGGTCTGGGATAGCACCTGCTGATTTACTGCAGCTCCACATTTGTGGGTCATGCTGTAAACTAATATGAAAGCATGCATTACTTAAGTACCTGAATAAAAAATAGCGATAAATATCATTATAAAACTTTGAGAAGATATGTAGTTCTTTTGAAACTTTTACTAAGAGACTGTTAAAAAAACCCAACCAACCAACGAACCCAATCCAACCCAGACAATTTAAAAAAAAAGAAAAGTTGTCTTATGTTGTTTTTTATACACAGCTTGGAGTCCATGTTCCAAATATACCTAGTTACAGAGTCAGAAGAGCAACTGGGGCTTAAATGCTACCCTTGTGCAGAGGTGCATTTATATTTGCATATTGGATTGCATGTCATTGCACTGGATTTGATTTAGGAGTCTGCACAGTCCATGTACTGTAAATCTACACATTGTTCTGCTCGACATTTCTAACTGTATTAGGTAATAACTTGGGAAAACAAAAATCTTGCACGGATAAACTATTTCCTCAGAAACTACCTGTTGAGTGCTTGGACAGATTTCAAAAGTCATGTTGGTAAATATTAATTATCAGGTAACAGGGCAAAGAATTACCAGATGAGGGCAAAGAATTTTGGAATATGGTGAGCAAGACTCAATGTCCTGATTGGAATTTTCAGTTGGTGAAGCAAGTGCATTATTTAAACGGCTCGTGTTCTAAAGAACTGGATGACATTTGTAATTGAGTAACTTTGGGTTAGTTTACTGTTAGACAGTACTGGCATTAAGAGTTGGTGATAGCCAAACATCTTTGTGTGCTGCTTGTTTCACATATGCATATATTGTGCTGACCCTCTTAGTATTCACTTTTTTCCATCACTGTTGTTGCATGTTGTGCTGATGCTGAGTTCGTCTTGGAAACCATTCCTTAGTATGGACATTCAGACTGTTTTTCAAGAAAATGTAATGCTTAATGAAAACAGTCTGTAGTGCAACACTCAAAACACTTTATACATATGCGTGCTATTGCCAATTTCATCAAAGTGTAACAATAATGCTACCGTTTGCCTTGGGATCGATATATTATTAGGATATTATATAAATAGCTAAGAATTGAGATACTTGGGAGTTTTTGAATGAAAGCTTTCATAGGCTTAAAAATTGCTGGTTTGGGTTTTTAATGGGACCATTAGGAAAATGAGACACTACTTGAATTGTCTTATATTGTTGAAGAATAAGTAAATTTCAGAAAGACTGATTTGTGATCATTCCTATTCCTGTAGTACTGACGGTTTTTCATCAGTTGTAAATCTTAATTTCATACAGTGCTTAAATACTCTCTTGGTATATAGACGGGAAACAAAAGGGTTTAGCTGTGCGTGGCCTTGAAAAGTCATGGAATTTCTTGAACTTAAAACGGTGAAACCTGAATGAGTCATCTAAGCAACTTTAATTTTTCTTGTCATGTTCTTCAAAGCTACTCATACTGTCTGTTTTTTATGGCATAATAGAAAGACATGGGCAGATCAGAAATTGGATTGTATCTTTCCCATGGTTCCTGATATTAACACAAAAGAATAAAACACATCAGAGCCATTTTTATGCACCACTGAAGAGAATGTGTGATAGGTTAGGTGAGCCTGGAATGTCAGCCAGGCTGTTGAATAGAAACAGGCCCTAGGTTTATTAACTTGAGATACAAATTTAAATGTTTCGTTTAAGCATGTGTAGAGAGTATATTTTTTTATATTTAAGTTTAAAAAGAAAATGTTTGCTTTCCTTTTAAAGTGTGTGTCAGGTAAGAGCACCTGCTACTTCTGCTGTAATATTGCAGTTTGAAAAGCAGGTCTGCGGAAGAAGTAGCTTCCCCGAGGGAGTTTTTATTTCTGATTGCTGGTCAATAGTAAGTGTGGAAGGTTTGCAGCCCTGACACTGCAGGCCGTAGGAGGCTGTGCTATGGCAGCAGAGAGTCTAGGGGATGGGTGTTGTGACTGACAGCCTAAGGATGCAGCAAATAGTTTCAGTATGGTGTGGCTAGTGAAGTTGAGAGGGCAAGTTTTGGAGAATTTCAGCTATGTCATGGGAAATGGCCACAGCCAGACTTCTGATTAGCAGTAGAGTGCAAATCCTCTGGGTCAATGCCAGGGTTCAGGAGGGCAAAACACTGCTGGGCTATCAAATTGTTGCCATACTTTGTTTAAAAGAGAAGGGGGTGGGGGACAAGAAAAAAAAAACAACGAAAAAGCAGATTACTTTTTTGGTGTCAAGCATGCCATCGTTTTAATGCTGCTGACGTGCATCCTAAGCAATGCCTGGGATCAAAGAAGGGCTGGAACAAGTGCATTTAAGTACTGGAGATATTGAGGAAAACTGGAAAGTTGATAGCTACTCAGCTGCTTTTTCTTTGGATTAAAAGAATCCTCTCATGAATCAACACTGATTTTTGTCTTATAAAATTTACCTGCAGCAAGGGTAATTTTTATGTATTAGTGATGGCAAAATGGTTTTACACTGATTTTTCTGAGTCCTAAATTGAAAGAAATCATGTGGCATACTGAGGGAATAAGGAAAAGTATTTTACCAATTTTTTTTTTTTTTTTTTTTTTTTTTTTACAGATCAGAAGTATGTTCTGCAAGGACACTAATTATGACTGTATGCTAAAAAGCAAAATAGAAAAGTGAAACTACTCTCAAAACACTGAAATGCATTGAATTTTTCTTGTGTGAGGCAAGCTGTTGTAAATACCTGCCGTATTGGTCAGACCTGCTGTGAGTGTGGTTTGTGAGCGCACTCAAGTAGAAGTTTCCTGGTTCTGGGACACTGCAGTTTTCAAAGTCAAACCTCTTTATTCATTCACCTCAGTTAAGTAAACAGAGGCGTTTTGTTTTGCACTTCTGTGGTTGCTTCCCAAACCACAGTGCCATGGGTCTTGGAACAGCTCTTTTGCAAAGGTGTAAGTAGAGTGAGGTTGTGCCGTTGGTCCCTGAGACAGGTGGTGGCTGACCACAGTTCTTGCCACAGTCAAAACCATTCATTTACCCCTCACCCCATTTCTCTTCTGAATTACTCCAGGAACAGGCTGTAGACTGCGTTGATTGTACCAGCTTGTTTCACGACAGGAACCCACCGGGTAAGGAGTTCGGCAGGCCCTTTCCGGATCACTTCCCTGAAAAACAATGAAATGCGTGGGCCCTTTCTGTAAAGGGCCCCAAAGGGGTGCCAGAGCTCTGGACTCGCTGGCATTCTTCCTATGTGAAATTTTAGTTTAAATGACTGTGTTCGCACTGCCCTTGCTGTCGCTCAGCCTGGTGTGCTGTTGTGGTAACTCGCTTGGTGGCTGGGGTTACTGAGCATCAGGACGCCGATAGCTGGTTGTGGAACTTGCTCCTCTGCAGGGTTACCAGAGGGAGGAATTGACTGGGGGCAGGGGAAGCCCTTTTACCTGGGTTAACTCTTAAGGTTATCCAGCTTTGTTTGCTGAGCACATGCATAGTTACTTCTAGCATGCCAGCCAAGGCAGGGGCAGTTGAAACTGTGAAGGCTGATTATGCCAGCTGAAAGAAATGCTGATCAGACTGTTTCCAAAGCGCCTGTGTGTCAGGCCTTACCTAGTGCTGTGACTTATTTTCTGATGACTGGACTTCTTTTATTTATTTCTTGTTTCCTCCCCTCACAATACTAATGACATTTCCAGTTAATCTTTCTGATTTTTCATTTCCTTAAATGTTTCAACTTTCAGTAAATACAATTCCACATTCTTCACTCATGTGAAAGTTATAGAAAAGTTACCCTAAAAGTGAGTCCCTGCAATTTACATGTCAGTAATTATGTTTTGTTGTATTAATCTGATTGTTTGAATTATTCTATCCAGCCTATTTGTTTTAGTAATTGCAGAGCACTTAATGTTTCAAGAATAATACTGTAAATAAGCAGAGGTTTGCAGACTTCTATGCCAAATGCTGTCTTGGAGTTCTTTCCCACATAGAGCTGTCCTTCCCCCACTTCTCTGCACAGAACAATGAGAAGCAGCAGTATCGTCCGTGACTCATGACACAGAGCTTAATATCTGCTGTGGAAGCTCAGAATTTTGTTTGCCACAGCCCTGGTTTTAAATGAGGGACTATTTGCTGACTGATTACATGAAGCAGGAAGCATTTGGCTGGAGCACACACTTTAAATCTTTATATTGATAATACTGATGCATTTGTGTTGCTTAAAAAACCCAAACCTGTGGAAATGTAAGTAATATATAAAAAGTATTCAGAATGCATGTGTTGATTTTCATATAATACTTCTTCAAGGTTAGGTTGAAGTAAGATCAGCAGTCTAGTAGGCTGTTGTTAGTGCTTGAGATTCGTGTGTTGCCTCATGAAAACCATGAATTTCTTAAATGAGAATTTTTTTCACTAAGATGTAGCTGAACTAGAAGTAGGAGTAATTAGCCAGGAGCTGTGGTGAAATAAAGTTGTTCACCTGTGATGACATCTGAGTCTCTGGCTAGGTGGGAGACTCTGCATTTTGGGCATGTCTTATTCCTAAAGGATGAATGGAATTGATAAGCATAAAATGCAGATATGTTCTGTATTCTCAGCAGTGTCCTCCATTGTGGACTCTGTTTGCATAGAGTGATATGCAGGATCTGAAAGGTATTTCAGAAGAAGTCTTAACATCTTAACAGAGGGATTAAGAGGTCACTGCAAGAACTTTTAGCCACATAATACTGGAGTCAGAGGATGAAGCAGTGCTATGCTGTGGTGATGAGTATGTTCCAGCGTAACCAATGACAAAATATACTGGTGCTTCTGGCAAATTTTTGGGGGTGAAGGGGAGAACAGGTAGGAATTGCGGGACGACCTTCAAAGGGTGGACAGGTAACAGAGCCACCTGGCAATGTATATTAATAGCTCCAAGTTTTCTGCATTCTTAAAACAAGATTAAAATGCCCAGTTGCGTAGAAGGGATTTGTAGTTTAAGTGTATGAATACCATAATGACTGGCACACGTGATGACTTTGAAGTATGTTTTTAATTACATTGTTTTCGTGTAGTACTGTGTGTGAAATATTTTGATCTCACATAGGAAGAAGAGTTAGGTCTCTAACAACTGCGTGAATGGTGTGAGAGAGCTTTTCAGTATATTTCTGTGCCTGGAAAAAACTGGCATGTTGTTCCCTGTCATCAACTCAGACGTGAAAAGGAAATGTACAACTGCTGAAAGTTGTGCAAAGAATATGGTAAGAAATCTTCTGTCTTTGAAGATCTCCATATGTACTCCTGCATGTTTTGAAGATGACTTGGTTCTTGGGCTGTCTGAAGGTATTAAGGAGGAATGAGAGGATGTACGTAGCAGTTGAACAGCACAAAACAAATCATAAAGCAAATGCATAAATATGATAACCTACTGTCTCTCAAAATTTAGCACAGTTATAAAACTCTGTCCAACTGTGTTTTGTCATCTGTGTGGTCTGTCTTCTGGCAATTAATATACTGAAGTGTAGAAGCTAATGTTCCAGAAATTTATTTGTAGAAAACTATCTTAACTCCCAATGGGCAAGGCTTGTGTTGTCAGAGATCAGATCATGTTGTTCTAATAGCAAAGCATAGTGTTTTTCCTTTTGGCTGCCTTATTAAAGGGAGGCTAAATTTCCAGACGAATGTGTCTTCAAACTAATGGGATTACTGAAGTTCAGTTGCTGGAGGGAGAGGTGTGCTTGAGGAACTATTTGATGTGAGAATACGTGGCTTGAAACTAATGAAAAGTTTCAAAAGGGAGAATGGCAAGGAGTGACTGTAGTTCACAGAGAGAGAGAGAGAGAGAGAGAGGGGGGCTATAAATTGCACCTTTAATGAAATTGCATATTTGGCTTAGAACTAGACCTATAGAAAACAGATAGCATACAACTTAAAACTAAGAAAAATCTGCTTCTGTTTAAATACAGTCTTACTTCAGTGTAGCTACCTTGCTGTACTTATAATTGCACCATGCAGGACTTCCCAATCGGTCTGCTCAGCAGACTTGTTGCCAGTGTCCGTCAGACTCTTCGTGGAAACCCTGCTGTTTTATGGCATATTCATTCCAAATACTCACAGTTTCTAATCACTTCTGGAATCATAAACAGCTCATTGTTGCAGTTCATGACCTACTTCCATATCAAACCTGATAATGGTATTTTCAATTTTCAATACCAGTTGCTGCAGATCACGAGAACTGTTTTGCACATGTGGCTTCGAGGAAGTACTCTTAAAGCACAGAAGCAGTGTATGGCGAAAAGAAAGAGATTCCCCCCCCTTCCCCTCCAAGACAAGAATATTAAAGATGGAAAGAAGGACCTTAGAAAGAGAAGCTCGAGTCAGTTTCCATTCTGAGATAGGTGGAACAGGGCTGTTGAATGAGCATGGAGAAAAAGACTCCGTAATGGTGAGAGAGTTTGTGATTTCCACCTGGACGATGTCCTTAAGTGCTGGGCAAATCAACTTGTTAGTCAGGGAATTCTGTTTCTGTAAACAGGATGCACTAGATATATTTTTTTGACATTTACTTGTTTTCATACTTTTACTTGTTTTCTAACCTTGTCTTGATTTTTCTGGCACTGATTTGTTGCTGTGTTTTGCTTTGCACCTTTTCTTTAGGACATACTTACTTGGATTGCTATGCAGGTTTTCTGTATGGCTACTGAAACAAGGTAGCCAAGGTTGCCACATCAGAGCTGCTATCCAAGTAATAGCCGGCAAAAAGGGGGAGAGCCAGTGATAAGAGAGAAACTGGCTGGGTTTTGGTATCTTAAGTGCATTTGCCTGCACTTTTGTATCATGAACTGCAAGGTAGTCGTGTGGGGTTTCAGGGGCTTTATTCTCAACTGAAGTGACTTGTTAGACATGTAGATTAGAGCCTAAATGGTACTTAGCTAAAGTGCTTCTGGTGGCACAAGTTCTGCCTTTTGGCACAAAACAGATGGAGCTTTACTAAGGTGTTCATAAAAGTTCTGGGAATGACTTTGATAGACAAGAACAAGAGGAGAATTTAGCACTCACATAGCTCTAAGCTGTCCCATGAAATTCTAAGCAGAATTTTCTCTCCCCGATGATTAAAAAATCTCCCGAGAATGGGGACTGTGAATGTTGAATTCAGAGAAAAGTCTGCTGCTTTTACAGTAGCAAGACATAATCGAACATAGTATTTAATTCACATGACTGTTTTCTGAGTGGTGCTTTGCCATTATCTCTGCTGGTTCCATTGTAAGTGTTGTTTATCCTAACTTCGACTTAGTTGTAATATTTCTTTGTTATTGTTTCCTAATGTTTAGTTTGAGATAAGGCATACATTGACTGTACCATAGAAAATGCTAAGTCAAAGCTGCAGTTACCACAGTATCTTGCTTCTGGATTGGGGAGTGTGCAACATTTATTTTGACTGCTTAATTTTTAAGTAACCTGTGGCCAGATAAACTTGCTATTTTGCTTCACGCATTTAGGTGTAAAATTATTTCCATGTGCCTATTATAAGAATTTTACAGACTATGTATAGGTCTGTGTCAAACAGATTCTATATACAATGTGTTACTTGATTTGTCTGATTTTTTTAATTGCAATTTTATCAGTGGAAGAATACATTGGTAATCACTGCATTTTTAGATACACTGTATGATTAAAAAAACCTCTTAGCTGGCTGCAAGAAGGGATTATGCAAAGAAATAGAAAAGTAAATATAAACTTAAAAAGGAGACGAGATTAAATCTCTGACATGCTTGGTCATTTTAGGAGGAGGACTGCTCATCAGCTTTACTTCAGAATGGGTTTACGCTGTTAGTGTACTTGTGATGCAGAAGGCTTCAGTCAGTCTTTAAATAGAAAACAGCATACAGCTGTTTGTTTTGGGTTTGGTTTTTTTTTTCTTATCCTAAAAAGGCAGCCTAGTTCTGCAGCTTCTCCTTTGTTTGCAGAACTTCAGAGGGACAGATAAGAACGAATTTTGTCTATGCCACTTATCAGTGACCCACACTTAGCCTATATGCCCTTTTCAAATAGCTGACATTGTATTCTATCCAAATGGAAGTATTTGGATAAAACTGTTCGAGTTATGTACAGTTACCGATTATTTTTGCAGGTGCCTATAGGCAATGAAATCTTTCCTCTGCCTCTGCCAGCCGAACAATGAGGATAAATGAGCTTGTGCTATTAAGTATTGAGCAAATGCTTACAGTTGTCTAAAAAAATGACTACTGTTCA
>VYZV01043421.1:0-10487 GCA_013401275.1 Pandion haliaetus | reverse complement strand
TAAACCTTAGGTGAGAAAAGGTCTTAGTTCCTTCAGACATAGGCAATTGTATTTTAGGAGCAGCTCCTTACCTGCTCGTAATTTAGACGCTGAATTTCCGATATCTCTTTAGGTTTTGCATCAAGAATATAGTCTCCTAAAAAAAGCGAAAATAAGTTTATTCCACACTCAAAGCTTCAACATTTCTACGAACACTTCTGACTGAAGCTGACTGATCATAAATACCACCATTGAAGTTTTCTATCAAATTAATGAGTTTGCACTGTTTTATAACCTGAATTATAATTATGGAGTAAAATATAAGAAACATAGTAAGTTCATATTAAGAAATAAAATTCAAATGGCCAATGTTGTTACTAAAGCAGCATTTCATAATCTCTTGGGGTATCATACCAATCTCTTAATTATTCAGAAATTTACCTCCCTCTGTGCCTCAACTTAAAAATATAAAAAGGTCAAACTGTTCACAATAAGATATGTAACTGCATAACACAATTTAGAAAGGCAACCACTCATCCTGACTGATACTATGACTATTTTGGCATATGTTTCCATACACCAGTAATTCTGAAAGCCTTGTACTCCATCTGTGTCTACAACACAAAGGTAATAATTAATCAATTAATCTACACACTGCAGTTCAAGATTTGTAACGTTTTTAGTGACTAGTATCCATAAACTGCCTCTCCCAAATTTTTCAGATTTTATTTCAACAGTTTTCATATTTATTCCCTTGCTCCATTCCTAAAAAATATGTTTCTACTCAAAGGAAAATATCATTACAGGTTTCCTAATTTATAATCTTTTAAATTAAGATTGTTCAAAGCAGTTGAAGGGCATTTCTTTTTTTATTAAGCTGTAGAAGAGCCATTTGGCAATTGCTAATCCTGTTGACTGAACAGGATCCTAAATAATTTGAGCAGGTACTTTTGTTATTCAATTTAGTAAGATAATTCCAGAAGCTAATCTATGCCTTCAAGAAAGAATACACACAGTTAGCCAACTGGGATTATGCGGTGACTTCAGACAGTATTATTCTATCAATACAATCAGAAGAAATGTTTAGACACAGGCAGCAAGATTTCTTAATACTTTTTTTTTTTTTTTAAATTATGTCATTAACTTCTTTCTTCAACGGAAAGATTCAGCGATATGCTTTTGAAAAGAACAAGCTACATTCTTTAAGAACAAAAAGAAAGAAAATAGAGTAAGGTTTTTTTCTCTCCTGCTTAAGAAAAATCAAAACTAGTCTGTAAGCTCAAACATTTTATATTTGTTAGGCTACAAAGGGAAAGAACTGTGGTGCACATAGCTTAAGTACTATTGCAACCACACATTTAACACCTGGATCATTCCAGGCTATTGAAGTTACAGACTTGTCAGACGGAAACAGCTGCAATTTTGCTGAACACTGAATTTGATAATGGAGGAGTGCCTGCAACTGAGACCTCAATCACTGTGACGACTGAATTAATTTTTCCTGTTATTTTAATTGGGTCATACTACCAAGGATTAGAGTTACTGCGGACAATTAAAGGCACAGTTGACTTACTGCATTCTGTCAACTATAATAGAAGAACACTGTAGGAGACATGAATAAGTCTAGATCTACCAAGGTGTTGGTGTACTAAGCCATACCAACTGCATCACTAGACTAACCACTTAGGAAAGCAGTACAGAAAACTTCTAAAAGCAATTAAGGAAAAGCATGAGTAACCGAATACCATGAGTAGTTTTCTTGAAGCATGCATTCAAGTAAAGCTGAATAAAATAGTAAATAAAACAGTCCTCCTATATTACTATTCACTAATAAGTATAATATATAATTGAAAACCATTTATTTTAATTACTAACCTAAGTATTCCATCAGCTGTTCAGCTGTTATGATTTCCATCATAGGTGGCAGCTTAATCTGCAAAAGTAAAAGTATATTCTCTTTAAAACGTCAAAATGCTACAATTTAGAAAGCATCAGTAAAGTATTTCTGGACCGAAGTCTTATGATCACATTTGCCTCACCAGTTTATAAGAACATTAGCATACTGGGACCCAGAGCCTTCCCAGGACCTCTACTACGTAACAGCTACAGGAAGAGATGAAAAAAGGCATTTTAGTTTTTAGACAAACCACACACACACAGTACTTTCTCTCACTTGCAGCTCTCTGCATAGTGCTCCCTACTCCCACCAAAACATTTCACCAGCATCCCTCGACTTCACAGGAGTTCACACCACTCACTGCAGTAGGTCAGCTGCAAGCATCCAGGATAACGGACTGGGAACTGTAGCCACACTTGGTTAAGAAAACTTCACCTTATCTAGGAAAGTCTTTTGACTCCCTGCCTTCATCATAACTCTTAACTGAGTCTTAACTCAAAAGGTTCCTGCATACAGCCAAGAGGCTGTAGACAAGCTGGTGGCAGCAGCTGCTGGGACAGGGAAGCCAAGACTCACGCAGGTACAAGCAAATTACCTCCCAGCCTCTCAATCCATGCTCACATTTCAAGGTTTTGGTTTAACTCCATATAGAGGGAGACGGGACACACAGAACTCAGTGGTGAAGCTCCCACTCCCCTCTCCCCTGACCTACTCCTGTCATCGTCAGCTGCTAAAACCAACCACCCTGGCAGCAGCCAGAGCCAAAAGCTTCTTATATATTCACCTCCCTCCAGCATCCTGGGTAAATGTTTCAGTTGCACACCTGAATTTACATATCTCCCTGCAATAACAGCCAAAGCACAAACACATACAAAGGCATGCTTCTGGCAATCTGAAGGAATACCGTAGGAGTATATTGTCTTTAACCATATTGTGCTCAATTTTTCTCTGCATAAATATGAATTTTATTTTTCTAGGGTTCGGGGTGGGGGTTGTTGGTTTTTAAGCTTTCTCTTCAGTTTTTAATCTTCTTATCCTATCTCTCTTCAACATCTTACCACTGAAAGTCTAGAAAGTCTGGTATTTATTTTATTAGGTATTTTTTAATCAAGTTCCTCAACACTGATCACCACTCTCCTTGACACAGACAGAAAGACATGATGTGAGACTGTTAACCCACGCTTAAGATTTAATACGCTCCAACTACTTTGCTGGTTGTGGAGAGGAAAGAGGAAGTAGAAAGCCAAGAGCATATAAAGCCTTTGATGCAGCATTCCAAACTAAAAAATACAGCATAGCAACACACTACACCATTCACATTGTGATGGAGAGGGTTTCCTTCCCAATCTGGAAACTAAGCTATTTTAATAACTTTCCAGAGAAAATAAGGTATGATTGGATTAAATCTATCTCACCGCCAATTTTAATACTATTTGACAAAAGGCAAATGTGTTTAGATTTGCAAGAAGTTTCATTAAATTTGGAAGAAGAAAGAGACAGAAGTTAATAGGGCCTTGTTATTTAGACAGTGGCTAAAAAATATGCCCATAATTAGGTCAGAATTGGCCACACAACATATGCCACACACTGATCAACCCATAGATAGGAGACATAGAAAGAAGCTGACAGGACTGGGATCTGGAGAAGGGAGGGAATCAAAGTATAAATTGTTAGTAAAGCATAAAATTAGTGAAGCATAATTTCATAAGAAAGCTTAATTAGTTCTGCTTATAAAAAAATAAAGCTACATGAATTAAACAAGAGGCACATGAATTACTGAAAACATCTTTTAAATGAGTGACAACTAACTGTAACTTACAAAATTTCTTAACCTCTTCCTAAAACTGCTCTAAGTTTCACTAATACTCAATAGGCTGAAGGTTTTCATAATCTTTGATCCTGTTCATAATATTCATACTGAGTATTCAGATAGATATAATATATTGTGCCATGCAAATAACAGGACTACAGGTTCAAAAAGCTGATTCTTAAACTTCCAGTTCTGAATTGGCAGCATTCAAGCTTTAGCAAACATTAGCTGTGTACACCCCTGAGTTGGGTCTGGTTCATTACAGTTCGTAAGGCATATCGATGTAACAGCATAGATTTACTTACACCAGCTATGCCCGAAGTGGTTCTGGGACTACAAACAGTACAGATGTGTAAGTACAGGATGAAGGAGAATTAGCATTGCTCCCTCAACTATAGCAGGACTATTGCAATGACTCTTTCATGACTAAAGCTAGCTCTTTTTATTCTTTATTTAAAACCATTCATATCAGCTCAGCCAGCATTGCTTGGGGGTTTCTGCTCTGCACCACATTTGGGAATCTAGAAGTATGCCTACGCTACAAACAGCAGCTATAAAGCACAATTACATGGGTTAGCTATATTTGAGCTCTACATACTCAGGGCATAAACATATTAATGTTTCAGACTTTATGCATTGAAGGAGGTATTATTTGTATCATTGGTTAACAGTCTGAATTCCCCCTCACAACTGTAATGGTAAGCAATTTATTTTTTTTACTGCAGAACCAAAGCAGTTTTACTTGTATATGCAGAATCTCTCACAGTCAGGTATTTTAACAAGCTAAATCTCAAAATCAACTGCTTAATTAAATGCTAAACAAAGGTAATGGATTACTTCACAGCATAATTTTAGGGCTAGCATGTTCTGTGGGACCTTGATGACACCTTTAAAGGCAGCTAATGGGGTTCCAACACAGTCATAAGCACTTCTGAACAGAGCTGACTTAAGAAGAGAGAAGTATTCTCTTAGAGAGAATACAGTGACACTTCCTAAGTGTTAAGAGCTTCATTGCAAGCACTTAAACTACAGGAAAGAAAACCACCTTAAAACTAAAGGAAGAGAAAAATCATACAGAACCACAGTCATTCTCCACATAAATCAACAGAAGAAAACAATGTAAGCAATAGTAGTGAAAGCTGTTGCTGTCAAGAACTATCTATTATTTTGAGGGACAAGTTTTCTCAATAGGGCTCAATGCTTAATTGCTAGATTTTAACATTAATTTTACATTTTAGGAATAACATGTTCCCTCAACTCCCACCCATTTTCTGTACCCCTCTATTGCAGTTTCCTGGTCTTTCACCCTGATCTCTCTTCTTAACTCTAGCTACTTTTAATTTCCCCCATTCAGGAGTGGGAAACTAAATCTTTCTCACCCAACTACAATGTAAGGTACAGGTGAGCCACCTTTGTAATTAAAAGACAAGATTGGTAAACAAATTTTCATATTAACAGTTTGTCTAGTAGAACTTACACAGTTTCTATGCATTAGACTACAAAATGGAAAACTACATAAAACTAATTTTAAATATTTTCCACTATATTCTCCCACTCTTCAGAAGGGCTTAAAAAAATTTAAGTGATATAGTCCTGCACAGAAGCTAACACTTCCGAAAATACTATGCATATAGAAAGGGACCATGCACATTTCTAATGGCTTATTATTTATAGTCTCAGAACATGTTTAGCTAAAATACGCAACTCCCCTGAATTCAGTGTTCTGGAAGAGGTAAGGGTAGCTTCAAGCTGCCTTGTCAAAAAATTAACACTCCCTGCAAATACATACCTCTTGCCTTGCAGGAACAGCTTCATAGACTTACCACACAATAGGCTAATAGTACGTGCTGCCACCCGATAACCAGGTTTCCTACAGTCCCTCAAAAGCAGGCTTCCTGTTCTGGAAAATGCACAGCTACTGGCCTACTGATTCGTAAGCTCAACTCATCCCACAGATGCAGGGAAGAAGGCTGCCAAGGCCTCTGCTGAGCATTCATCATAAGCTCACTGGCAACTCACCTTTGGAGGCTGAGCGAGTTCATCTGAGCAATCTGTGCAAATGCTGGCCATAAGGAGGTTTAGCTCAGTAACAAGAACAAGCAGATCACGTGTAAAGGGCCAACGCCAGACCTCAGACCAGGCACTACCACTGCAGACTCTGACAAATCAAATGGGTATCAGCGGGAGCATGCTTTACTCAGCTCCTCTGAAAAAAAGGCCATTTTTATAAGAACCTAAAACTAAAAATTTCTAACTAGAAATTTTTTACTCTACCTCTTCTCTGCACCTCCGTTTGGATACATCTAAGCATAAATAGTTATATAACATTTACTTACGTAATTGTTACAATCGCCTAAACAGGTAATTCATACAGTTCTAAGTTACCGAAATCTTAGAAGAACTAGGCATGTAGAGAACACAGCTCCCAAAACCTTCCATTCCGTGAGAGGACTGTGATAGAAAAAAACTTTAAAAGACACCGTCAAATACGCCAGTGGGATTATTCTTTTACAGAAAAGCTATAAGGACAAGATATTCCATATGCACTCACTTCTCAAGACAGTATTATTTATATTTGTATTACATTACGTTTTCCCTTACACTTATTTTATGTTCCAAAACAGTTTGTTTCTCTGTTGCCTGGACACTTCAGATATGTAATTTCTGTGCAATACATTAAGGTTCACAGAGTTCTTTGGCTCCATGACATCACATCCTACCTAAGAAACACAGAGCAGAATTACATGGCACCCTTAGTAAGCTTTTAGCATCTGATTGCCGTGGAGTACATCCTGAGAAGGGCTACCCCCACACAAAAATCACAGTTTAATGCAATGCCAGAAGTTATCAGAAAGTGGTGCATGAACTACACTTAACAAAGATCACAAGAAGTACTTAGAAAAGCAAGCTTTGCACTGCTAAGCTTAACTACATAATGAGCCACAGGTCTGAGGAAAAACTGAGCAGTCTTCAGATTTAAACAAGCTGAAAGACAGTGTCCTACACTACATCAGAAGAGACAACCCATGCTTGTACATACATTTTCAAATGTTTGTTTCAATACTCGACTTCTGCTTTCATTTGCATCATGGAAGCCTAAACAGTTACCACACTGTTTTGTGTAACAGTTACTTTTCCGAGTTGGTATCATACTGCTTTTGTTTTCTTGTTACTTAAAAGAACATTTCTGTAACACTTCTGTAAGCAGAACTCCTCAGCTCTATCTCCTAAAGGCTAAACTGCAAGTTAAGCTTATATAGGCAGTCTGCAAAAACACTTCAAAAGAAAAGCAATTTCGTAATTGTAACATTTAGAAGTACAGCTTCTACAATCTGCCACCTCAAAGTTGTAAGTCCAGACTCCTTTGAAAGCAGTGGATAAGAGAGGTAGCAGTTTTATCGCAAGTTTAGTTCCAAAATCTGGTACTGTCAAAAAGGAATTTGAACAGTCCCAGTGGGTGCTACTATTTCAGAATTCCCAAACATCCAAGTGCTGCCAAACCAGTATCTCACAGATGAGAACATACGGGTGCAATACTAAAACAATTATTTTTCTTTATACCTGTATTCCTTAATAAAGATCTTAACTCTAACATCAAAAATACCTCCAAAAAGTGTAATAAAAACTGAATGATGACTAGGAACAGAGAAGAATCTTGCTCCATTAATGAACAAGATGTTTGTAACAACTAGGAAAAACCATTTTGAGTATATGGCACACTCACCTAAGGTACAGTACATCTTAAGTCTTGTTATTTCAATCCTTTAAGCAAGTTAAACTACCTATAGTCTCTCTTTACACAGTGAAGGCTATCTCAAAAAAACTTGTTTTGAATGAGGGCAACTAGGACATACAAACAGAAGNCCTGGAAAGGTACGTTCTCCTTAATATACCCAAATGTTAATCTGAGTTTTCAGGCATAAACATTTCCGTGATTATGGCCTACATACCCTCTGCAAGCTTCCCACTTATTACTAAGCAGTAAATGAAAATTTTGGTTCTAAGCAAATTGATTATGTGCTACTTGTCACAAACAATTATGTGAATTCAACTTTCACTGCTGCACAAGCACAGCTGATACATAGTATTGGATCTCAAGGTTATCGCTCCCATTCTAGAATAATGGAAGCATGTAACTGGCCATGCAAAGGGAAATGTTCATGAAAACTAGTATTGTACCTGTTGTTTCTCAACTTGCACGTATTATCTGAAGTTATTTGAGACCATATCTACCTACAGGATGACCAAAACTCTCAACCTTGTCAGGACAGAGTTCCAAGAAGGAAAGTCGGTGGCTGATACAGGGAAGAGACCCCAAAGCTCAACTGTTTACCTTCTTACTCTCTGTTGTGATTTTATTTCCCCTCCTCATCTCCTTCTTACTCCATTTTTTCCCCCCTCCCACATAGCTTCTTTTCACCTAACATATACTATGGTATTCTTGCTTTGCTTTCGTGTTTTTTCACCTCTTGGTGTGCTTCCTTTTTCCCAAATTATAATTACCTGACCCAATCTAGTGTTCATCTTGGTTCGGGAAGTAAGAATGTGGATGTCCATCCTCAGCCCTGGTACGTAGCTAGCTACTGTCAGTGATGTACAGATGAGCTGCCAAAAAGCTTGCCACTCCAAACAATGCCAGCATGGTTCTTGACTATAAACTGGGGAAAAGAAAAGCTAATTTGGAGAGGCACTAATTAGGAAAATTAACTGTAAGCAGGGGCAATATACAACCAACTAACAGGAAAACCCTCAAGCATACAAATAATAAGTCACATGATGGCAGTTTCACCAATTTAGTTGCCTGTCTGCAGCTCATGTAAATTCTGTTGAGGTTTTACAAAAACAGACGGAATTATAGAAAACCATTCCTGTAATTCTAGCAATAAGAAACAGTAGGGCATTCCCAAGAGGTGTTTTGATTTTCACCTATTTATAAAATTAGGTATCACCTTAATTCTCACTAATGTAACATTTGATCAAAGCAGAATGGCAGTTAAAATTCTGGATGGAGAACGGAAGAAGAAAGCAATCACATTTAAAAAGGCAAAGGAAGAATGCGAAGGAACAAAACCTCCAAAACCCTAAATGCAAACAACAAGAGCAGTGCTGTCCCCTTTATATGCTTTCATTAAATGAAAGGTTAAAAAGGAAAATCCTCTACCTAGCCATTTCTTTTAAAACACAACCACACAGAATGATAAGGAGTAAGTTTTCCAAGACCATCCACTCACCCCTAGATGTTAAAGAGGGAGCACAGAAAGCATTCATTAAATACTGAAGTCTAAGACAACCCTCACATGCTCTGAGGATGGCAGAACCCACGTAAGGCAGTATTTTAAAAGTCACACACAACTTCCCTGTACTGCTTTCACCGATGGCTAAATATCTACATCACTGTACCCACAGCCTTCCTCCTGATGTATGAGCTGTTCTGCTCAGGAAAACGTACAGAAACTACAACTCAAACAAAATCGTTAATCTTCTAGAAAGTTACCTTCCTCTGAACAAATTTCTTCTTATAATATTATTTCCATTTTGACCTTTTTCTATGTCACCTGTTATACCCGTGAACAACCTTCCACTCATCCAATACCAAATTTCTTCTCCTTCATACTGCAACGTAAAAACTATTCCCATAAAGCTTTCCTATTCTATGACTCCATTCTATCAGCTTACCAGTCTTTTCGGGTTGAATTGCCAGCATTTCTTGAGAAGTACTCCCTTCTTGTTTTGCAATGCGTACAACCTCCTACCTCTTCTCCAACAGATATTCCTTTCACATGTAAGTGTTAATAATTACAATATGCCTTATGTTTTACTGTTTAAAAGTTAAAAAGAATTATTTCAAGACTACAGGAAGTCCATATCCATGATGGCTATTAGAACACAAGAACTTCCAGGCTTCAAAGCTGTACTTAATCACAACCTGATTTAATTGTTAATTTAAATACAATCCATGCTGCATAACTGTATAAATGTATCCCTATTATTCAGGCAGTTACTTGTACAAATCTGTATTTTGAACAATTCTGCATAACTTCATTATACAAAACTAACCTATTTTCCCAAAATACTGTGTACATTTTCAGTGCTGTAAACAGTAATGTTTTCTTACTAGAAACCTGCACACATCTGCAAGCCATATATTGCTCAGTTTAATAAAGCAACACCTAGATTTTTATTTCTGTTTTAAGGCAACAACAAAGTAAATCTATATACGACAGCAGCATCTAAGTAGTACATAAGCAATAGACTGCAAGCCATTATTTATTTTCCAAGTTCTCTATGCGAGGTATGTGCTTAACAGCAGAAATAAGTCTGCGTCTTTCTTTATTGAACCACAGACTGGTTTGGGTTGGAAGGGACCTCAAAGATCACCTAGTTCCAACCCCCCCGCCATGGGCAGGGACACCTTCCACTAGACCAGGTTGCTCAAAGCCCTGTCCAACCTGGCCTTGAACACTGCCAGGGATGGGGCCTCCTCAACTTCTCTGGGCAACCCGTTCCAGTGCCCCACCACCCTCACAGCAAAGAACTTCTTCCTCACATCTAATCTAAATCTGCCCTCCTTGAGTTTAAAGCCGTTACCCCTTGCCCTATCACTACACGCCCTTGTAAAAAGTCCCTCTCCAGCCTTCTTGATAATGCTGTTGACTTAACCAGCACCAACTCCCAGCGGCGCATTAACGTGGTTTTGCACAAGTGCCCCCTGGTGCTTTCGGCGCTGCACGGAATGCCCCGTTAGCCCCGACGAGCCCGGCGTTTCCAGGTCACCGCGCTGCCCAAGCGGCACCGCCCGCC